>BPTQ01000008.1:313200592-313334205 GCA_019973895.1 Chrysanthemum seticuspe
ACATTTAATTTTAATATAGTTTTTCATTAATATTGCTTTTTTTTTTTACATTTAATTTTAATATACAATAGTAACTTTTCTTACAGCATAATTAAAATAACATCTTTTTTTATAATAGTTAGTTTTGTTTAAAATAATATTAATATTGTATTAATATCAGAGTTTCTTGTTTATTAATATTAATATCAGATTTAATATCAAACTATTAAACAATTAACTTAATACTCTGTTATTAAATCTGATATTAATAGTAACTATTGTTTAGAGATTATCATATACTGTATTAAGAAAATTAAATCTATTATTAACACAATACCATATTTAATTCTCTTAATATATGATATTCTCTAAAATGAATGTCTAATAGAAAATTAGTTTTTTAAAATGAATTTGAGAATTAGTTTTTTAAAATGAATGTCTAATAGAAAATATTAACATTTTTCCAAATATAAGATTTTGTTTGTTTAATATATGATATTGTCTTAATATCAAAGTCTCTTAATATCAGAGTTAGTTATTTAATATAGATTTCCAAATATACGATAGTTTTCTTAATATCAGAGTTAGACATACGATGGTTTTCTAAATATTTAAAAACGTAAAATAAATATTTAAGATGAAAATTAAAAATATATAAATAAAAAATATAAGGAAAAAACGAATATCAGGCTAAAGTAAATATTTATAAGTAATATTAAAGTTTAAGAATGTAAATTGTATATTTACGTTAAATAACAATTATAACAAAATTAATTATATATTTATTTTTATTTTTTTTAAATTAGAATCAAATTTGACAATTAATATTTTTAATCTTCGCGTCTACAGCAATATTTTCTCTCTGACATTTTTTTATGTCTCGATTTAATGATGTTTTGTCAAAGATTATGTTTAATTTTAAAATTTTAATATATCTGTAATTTTAAAATTTTGAATATATATACTATATTAATAAACAAAATGATGTACTGTGATATTAAACTTAATATCTCTGTAATTTTATTTACTACCGTGTTATAATGTAGTATTATTCTCTTAATATCACAGTAAATTAAATAATTAGAAAGATAGATGTATAAGACACCAACATACATGTCAGATATTAATTATAGTGTTGAAATGGTACCTCCTCGAGACTCAAAAATATCACTTTATGTCAACAGCTTAACATTTAATTTTAATATAGTTTTTAATTAATATTCTTTTTTAAATTTATGTTTTTATAAGTATATTTTGTTTATATTTAATTTACTAGATAATTTTAATTGAGTTATATTATTTTAACGTAAATATACAATTGATCAAGCCTAGTTTCAAAAAATTTAGTATATATTTTTTTAATTTCATTGTAATAATATTTTGAATATATATACTATACTAATAAACAAAATGATGAATAATTACAAAAAATATTCACGTCTATTCAGAGATAATTTCTCTGACATTTTTGGTAGCTCGATGTAGTGATGATTTGACAAATCACAAGATATTCGACCAAAAAGATATTGATATATTATTTTTACATTTCGATTACATTATTTCAAAAAAAATATTAATATATTATTTTGCCTCGAGCTACAAACCATCAATCACATCAACAAAGTAACTTTCACTTGTTATAATATATGATATTGTGTTAATATCAGAGTTAGTTATTTAATATATGATATTGTGTTACTCCGTAATATCAAAGTCTCTTAATATCAGAGTTAGTTATTTAATATAGATTTCCAAATATACGATGGTTTTCTTAATATCAGAGTTAGACATACGATGGTTTTCTAAATATTTAAAAACGTAAAATAAATAGTTAAGATGAAAAATAAAAATATATAAATAAAAAATATAAGCAAAAAACGAATATCAGGCTAAAGTAAATATTTATAAGTAATATTAAAGTTTAAGAATGTAAATTGTATATTTACATTAAATAACAATTATAACAAAATTAATTATATATTTATTTTTATTTTTTTTAAATTAGAATCAAATTTGACAATTAATTTTTTTAATCTTCGCGTCTACAGCAATATTTTTTCTCTGACATTTTTTTATGTCTCGATTTAATGATGTTTTGTCAAATATTATGTTTAATTTTAAAATTTTAATATCTCTGTAATTTTAAAATTTTGAATATATATACTATATTAATAAACAAAATGATGTACAGTGATATTAAACTTAATATCTCTGTAATTTTATTTACTACCGTGTTATAATATTATTCTCTTAATATCACAGTAAATTAAATAATTAGAAAGATAGATGTATAAGACACCAACATACATGTCAGATATTAATTATAGTGTTGAAATGGTACCTCCTCGAGACTCAAAAATATCACTTTATGTCAACAGCTTAACATTTAATTTTAATATAGTTTTTAATTAATATTCTTTTTTAAATTTATGTTTTTATAAGTATATTTTGTTTATATTTAATTTACTAGATAATTTTAATTGAGTTATATTATTTTAACGTAAATATACAATTGATATTAATAAACAAAATGATGAATAATTACAAAAAATATTCACGTCTATTCAGAGATAATTTCTCTGACATTTTTGGTAGCTCGATGTAGTGATGATTTGACAAATCACAAGATATTCGACCAAAAGATATTGATATATTATTTTTACATTTCGTTTACATTATTTTCAGAAAAAATATTAATATATTATTTTGCCTCGAGCTACAAACCATCAATCACATCAAAAAAGTAACTTTCACTTGTTATAATATATGATATTGTGTTAATATCAGAGTTAGTTATTTAATATATGATATTGTGTTAATATCAAAGTCTCTTAATATCAGAGTTAGTTATTTAATATAGATTTCCAAATATACGATAATTTTCTTAATATCAGAGTTAGACATACGATAGTTTTCTAAATATTTAAAAACGTATAACTTAAATACGTGTAACTTAAAGATGAAAATTAAAAATATATAAATAAAAAATATAAGGAAAAAACGAATATCAGGCTAAAGTAAATATTTATAAGTAATATTAAAGTTTAAGAATGTAAATTGTATATTTATGTTAAATAACAATTATAACAAAATTAATTATATATTTATTTATTTATTTTTAAATTAAAATCAAATTTGACAATTATTTTTTTTAATCTTCGCGTCTACAGCAATATTTTTTCTCTGACATTTTTTTATGTCTCGATTTAATGATGTTTTGTCAAATATTATGTTTACTTTAAAATTTTTATTTTTAAATATTTTCACTATATAAATAATTTTGATGTACTGTGATATTAGATTTAATATCTATGTAATTTTATTTAGTACCGTGTTATAATATTATTCTCTTAATATCACAGTAAAATAAATAATTTTAATTATAGTGTTGAAAAAGTACCTCCTCGAGAATCAAAAATATCACTTTATGTAAACAACTTAACATTTAATTTTAATATTGTTTTAATTAATATTCTTTTTAAAATTTATGTTTTTATAAGTATATTTTGTTTATATTTAATTTACTAGATAATTTTAATTGAGTTATATTATTTTAACGTAAATATACAATTGATCAAACCTAGTTTCAAAAAATTTAGTATATATCTTTTTAATTTCATTGTAATAATATTTTGAAATATATATACTATATTAATAAACAAAATGATGATCAATTACAAAAAATATTCACGTCTATTCAGAGATAATTTCTCTGACATTTTTGGTAGCTAGATGTAGTGATGATTTGACAAATCACAAGATATTCGACCAAAAGATATTGATATTATTTTTACATTTCGTTTACATTATTTCAAAAAATATATTAATATATTATTTTGCCTCGAGCTACAAACCATCAATGACATCAAAAAAGTAACTTTCACTTGTTATAAAAACCTAACATTACAACCATATATATCCTACACTTCAATAACAAAGTTAGTTCACCAAAAAAAAAAAAAACACAAAAAAAAAAACAAAAATTGTTCTTACTGAAAATTATGTATTTAAATTTACTATTTTTTTTCCAATTGGTTATTCATGATCCTGGAGGATATACTATGGTTTTTTATTTGATAAGAAACTTAGATATTTTACCGAAATATGAATAGCGTCCAAGGCTACAATGTGAAGATGGCCTTGGTGAAATGAACATTGCAATCAACGACATTGTCAAAGAAACATGCTGACATCGCAAGCAATGATAACTTTGGACACTTGATGAAGATGGGCTTGGTGCATGACGAAATTTTAAACATTTTCTCCCACAACGTTGTGATCGTTTGAATCGATTATATAGACGGAAAAAGAGATGATTTTAACTTTGTTATAATAATCATATGGTGTAACCATCGACTATGTATTTTTTTATTTTTTTTATCTAGTGTGATATTTAATAAAATAATACGTAGTAACATGAAAATCATGTAAATATTCTGATATCACATATTGAATAAAATTTACTATAATTAACTTTTTATTATATAATCGTAATAATAAATTACGTGCCTCAAGTTGTTTCTTTAATCAATCATTACATGCAGACTAAACAATTTGCTTATATTAATTTATGTATAAATACCTTAATATCACAGCAAAATTTGTGAAAAAAAACACATAAAACAAAAACGCAAAAAGAAAAAAAATGATATTTAATAAAATAATAACATTAATCATGTAAAATATTGCGATATCACATATTCAATTAAATTTACTAGAATTAACCTTTTATAATCAAAATATTGTTAATATAATATTTTTTTATCTACTGTGATATCTATTTTTTTTTATACTCTGATAATTAACTAAAACTTATTATGATATTTAATTAAATCAATTCTTTTATGTAGTGTGATATTTAATTAGATACAATTTCATAAACCTTAATAGTCGTAATACGGAGTAATAAATTAGGCGGGTCAAGTTGTTTGTTTAATCAATCATTACATGCACAGTAAACAATTTGATTATTTTAATTTATGTATAAATATCTTAATATCACAGCAAAATTTATGAAAAAAACACATAAAGCAAAAACACAAAAAAGAAAAAAATGGAAAACAAAAATATCAATAAGAAAAGGAAACAATATAATCGAGAAAAAAAGGAAAATGACGAAGAAAAAGAAGTTAAAAAAGAAATTGAAGTTAAAAAAGAAGAAAATGAAGTTAAAGAAGAGGAAGAGGAGGAGGAGGAGGAGGAAGAAGAAGAAGAATATGACTGTGATATTTTTAAACGAATAAAGTATATTGATGAATCTGAAGATGACTATGATTATCAGAAATCTCCATCATTAAAAGAATATGAGAAAGAAGTAGCAAAACTTGAAAAGATGGGTGATCAAGGAGAAGAACAAGATAAAGATTCTCAAGATAATTGCAACTCTGATGAAGACTAAATTAGTATTTATGTTTGTAAACTTTATATTTTGTGTTTTTAACTTTATCTTCTGATGAAAAAATGAGTTGTATCAAACTCATATTTTGTGTTAAAATGGTTTAATGAATTAATTTAAAAAAAAAAAATCACATAATTTTTTAATATCACAGTACATTTTTTTTAATATCGCAGTACATAATTTTTTAATATCAAATTATGAATTTCACTTTATAAACTTTAATCAACATTACAACTTAACAAAATGAAAAATAAATAATGAAAAAAATATAAAGAAATAACATTGATAATATCCCAGTACATAAATATAAAGAAATAACATTGATAATATCCCAGTACATAACTTACTCCTTAAAGTTAAATTCTTCAGTACCGTGCTCAGCATTAGCATTATTTGATTTCCTTTTAACTTTCTTTCCGGTTCGTTTCAACTTCTTAATGTCTTTCTTAGCTCTAAGAAGTTTCCTGTCTGGATTATTTGGACAAGTCCTGAAATCATGATCTGTTAATATGTTACAGATTCTACACTTTCTCAAATTTTTCCCACATTCTTTAGGATCTTTAAATCTAACATCATTATTAGAAGGTTTATATCTTGCACCAGTAACGCCACCCTTATTTGATCCAATATCAGGAGGAAAAACATCAAGAGCAGCAGGTTTAGGAATACCAATCATAGATGATATACTATCCTCTTTATTTCCTGAAGACTGTGCAACAGTTGATGATTCCAATCCAGATTCATAGATGCTCAATCTTTCAAAAAATATACCCAGTTTTTCTTCATCATATCCGCAATGATTGATTATAGAATTCACTTTAGAATAAATTTTAGAAATACAACTACCTGAAGATCCATTTGCTTTAAAAGAAGATCCAAGAAGAGGTAAAACAACAGCTTCTTTTTTCCAACGTCTTAAAAGATATTGTTTAGGAATCTTGTTAATACCATATGCTCTAAGAGTATAAAAAGCATGACGACATAACAGACCACGTCTTTCAAAATGTAGACAAGAACAGTTAACTGAACGAGTTCCTTCATCATAATCAACCTGAAAAAAAGTAAATGAAAGAATTAACTCCAATTTATAATGAATTAAAAAAAAAAAAAAAAAAAAAAAAAAAAAAAAAAAAAAAAAAATCTTCACAACACTTATTTATTTAAAAAAGACAATACCTTAAACTCTCCAAACCACTCTTTATCAATGTCTTTTACATAACCCAAGTTTTTCATAGACCCAGTACAACTCTCAATAGAAGCAACAATCTCAGCCTGAACCACATAGAATGCTTCAAGAGTATAAAATTCTGCAGCATGTTGTTCAACTAAATGATTGGTTTTCAATGAAGGTCTATTAATTCTTGAATTATTATCAAGAACACGTTGATTATTCCTTTGTTGATCTAAGGCACTTTCATAACGAAAAAGAAAATGAACTAGAGTAGAACTCCAATTAGAATTATGACCAAAAAAATAGTTTTCACTTTCAGATCGTGAAGTAGTTTTCATCAAACCACTCATTGGGATGTCTCTAAAATAAGCAGGGATCCAACGTTCTTTAATGTTAAACATATCATTCAACCATTTATGCTTATCTAAATCAAATTCATCCAATAAAGCTTCCCATTTCTGAACAAATTCAACAGGTTTATCGCTTTCCCTCCATACAAGAGAACATAGACGTTTCTTAAATCCTCCTTCTTCACATATACTAGAACCGATCTATATAAAAAAAAAATAAAAAATAATAATAATAATAATAATAATAATAATAATAATAATAACTAAGAAAAAATTATATATATAAATACCTTGGTAGGAAGTTTATTCATTATATGCCACATACAAAGCCGGTGTTTAGCAGTTTTAAACATATCTGGTATAGCTATTAACATTGAAGGATCTTGATCTGTTAAAACAAGGTACGGCTCCTTAATATGAGTGTTAAGAAAAGCTTGCAGTAGCCACTTATATGAAACAACATCTTCTTTCGAAAGTAAACCACAAGCAAAAATTACACATTTTTGATGATTATCAACACCCGTAAAAGGCACAAAAACCATATTGTACCTAAAAAAATATATATATATATATATATATATATATAAATTAATATTATATATAAGAATACAAAAACTAAATAAATAAAAATAAAAGAAAGAAAAATAAAACTTACATATTGGTTTTGTATGTAGCATCAAAAGAAAGAACATCACCAAAAGCTTCATAATTCCTTTTACTTGTATCATCCGACCAAAACAAGCAACTTAACTGACCATCGGTGTTAGTCTTAAACTCGAACGTAAAATTTTCATCTCTTTCTTTCAAAATACTAAACTTGTCAATAATCATTTGAGCATCATATTTACCAATATAGCTATAAATGTCACGACTCATATTCTTAAAATCAATCTTAGTAGCACCAACATTTTCATATCCTCCCAAAAGCTCTGCGATAAAATTGAATGACATACAAGGACCGATGTTTAAGTTCGAAGCCTTAATAGCAAAATACTGATGCGCCAAACTCATAGACCTATGAGACTTTTGCAAATGTCTATCCTCAGCAGTAAAAAAACCATGATTGTGCTCTTCAGCAAAATATTTAACCCTATACTTTTCACCAGATCTGACAACATAAATTCTAGCTTTGCAATTTGTCCTAAACTCTGATCTTATTCTCTTTACAGACTTAGCATCACAATTATCCTTTAAACTATCAAATTCTTTAACTTTAACTTTCTTGGTACCTTCTTTACTGCAAAGAAATTCCTTATTCATAACAATACCTCCATCGTTAGTTTGATGGCCTCTACGAACAATAAAACCAGCTTCAGCAGCATAATCTTTGTATGCTTTATAAGCATCTTCAACACTATCAAAAAAAGTACCTTCCACTGGTACAAGAGTTTTAACAACAACATGTTTAATAAGAATTGAAGTTGATGTAAAAAAATCTGGTGAATTTACTTCTTCATTCTCTTCAACATTAACATCAGCTGACAAATTTTCATCTTCAACAAACTCATTGCTTGCACAATTTTGTCTCATTGAATCACCTAAAAAAAAAAAAAAAACACATAGAAAACTCAACTTTACTTAAAATATCACAGTAACTATACTTGAAAGTGCTACTGCAACAACAAATTTTATTAATAGCATCTCAGAAAGTGCTACTACTGCTGCAACAGCTTACTACTGCTGCAGAAATTATTTCTACTGCTGCATCAACTACCTTGAACAAAAATTTAGATAAAATATCACAATAAACTATCATTCAATAATATTAACAGTTTTAATATCAAAATAACTATTATTCAAAAACTATTTTCTTACCTATCACAAGAAATATAATTGAATGATATACACACCTTTAATATCAAAATAACTATCATATTAAAATCATTAAACATCACAAAAATAAAATAAACTTGAACAAAATGTTTTATTAAAATAATATTCCAGTTTTAAATATCAGAATAACTATCTTAAAAAACAAGTGTTACTCCAAAAAAAAAAAAAAAAAAAAAAAAAACATTACTCCTACTGCAACAAATATTACTACTGCTGTTAATACTAATTAAACAATATTAACAAAACAAAATACATAAATCATAAAATCAATGCGATAACCGGCATATTCGTCAATGCGAGCCAAATCTTCCTAGTCTAGCAGACGAACTTGAGCCAAATATTGTTATTGATGTTGTTCTGTATTTCTCATCTTTGCTGTCTTCATCCATCAAAAACTTTTAAATAACGGATTTTCGTTCAAGCGTAATATCATTGCAAATCGTGTAGTCTTCCCTCATACGTTGCTTCTCTACCCTTGCATTTTTTCGAGCCACATCATCTTCTTCACATTGTTTTTTAACGTACATTTGCATATCTTCAAGGGAATGGGAGGGACAACAAGCCATAATAATTTTGTGCTTGAAATTGTATGTTTAGAAGTATATGAAAATAACAAAAAAGATTAATATCACAATCAGAACACTTTATATGATATTACCAGGTTTAATATCACAATAACTATATATAAGATATTACCAGATTTAATATCAGAATAAGTATCATATAAAGGTTATTGATATCAGAATAACTATCCATATATAAAACGGTTTTAAAACGCATAATAAGAAAAAAAAAAAGCTTAATATCAGAATAAATATCAACATATTAACGTTATTAATATGTTGATATCAGAATAATTATCATTATATGATATTACCAGATTTAATATCATAATAACTATCATTATATGATATTACCAGATTTAATATCAGAATAAGTATCATATAAAGGTTATTGATATCAGAATAACTATCATATTAATATTATTAATATCAGAATAACTATACACATATCAGAAATAAAGAAATTAATATCAGAATAACTATCCTCATATCAGCATAACAAACTTAATATCAGAATACCTATCGTAATATCAGAATAACTACAATACTAACGATAGAAACCTCAAAGTGCAAATGTACTAATACTCATAATAACAATAGCAAATATTAGAATAACTATCCTCATATCAGCATAACAAACTTAATATCAGAATACCTATCCTAATATCAGAATAACAAACTTAATATCAGAATAAAAATAATACTAACGATAGAAACATCAAAGTGTAAATGTACTAATACTCATAATAACAATAGCAATATCAGAATAACTATCCTCACATTCATTATAAAAACCTTAATATCAGAATAACTATCATAAAAATACCTTCAACAACGTTTTTTAATGAAAAATGTACCGATAGATCAGGACCGATACGAGAATACTGATCAGGTAATTCCATTGTATAAAAAATTTAAATAAAAAAAAAGATGAGAAAAATAAGGAAATAGAATATTCTAATAAAAATAAAAATATACGGAAAGAAAAAAGGGATGAATTTGGTCAAAAAATCAACGGATGAGGTACATCCGCACATCCGCACTAAAAAAAATATCCGCACGTGATCCTCACTCTATATATATATATATATATATATATATATATATATATATATATATATATATATATATATATATATATATATATATATATATATATATACTATTATATTGGAAGGCAAGTTGGTGGTGGGATAGCTGGTCAGCTTGTGGGCCGAAATAGGTAGCCCAAACTAATGTGTTTACGGGCCTTCTTAAGTCTTTATATTGTCGTTTCGTTTCTTCGGTGCGAGGTTTTGTGTGTGTTGGTAGTTCTTCCACTTTCTGAGTAGGTACGATCGTTTTTTCCCATCGTTCCATTGTTGCATATTGGCTTTTGATGCTTGCCTTTTGTTGTTGCATGTTTATTGTAGTTGCTTTTTTGTGGGTGTTTGATTGTTAGACGTTAGGAGGTTTGGTGTTTTTCATTTTTTTTTTCTTTTTTTTGCATGCATATTAGTTGGCCTTTTTTTGGTGTGGTGTTTGAAATATTTGCTTGAGCATTGCTTCCTTTAGGCTAGTTTGTTGTCTAGCAGTTTGAGTGATTAGTATGAGGACTAAGAGTGTTGCATGCAAGAGAGTGGGTGAGGTTAGTGGTTGTCCAGAAAGCTCAGAAAAGGTTGACCATGTTAGAACCTTAGGGGCTGTTGTTTTCGATGCACATGGTTTGGTTGTGAGTGTGGATTCTGCTATTCCTACGGGTGGGTCATTCTCGAAAGGTGGTTGCGAGGTAGGGGTGCTGCCACAGTCTGTTGAACCAGTGGTTTTCAGGGGAGAAGGTGGTGTTAAAAGGAAGGGCGTTTGCTTGGATGTTGGTGTTACATAGGAATGTGGGCCGTCTAGCAAGAGAGCTTGTACTTCAGCTTTTGGTGCGAAGCCTGCGTCTGGCGCTGATCATGCCTCCAAATTGTTAACAGGTTTTTATTGTGACTTTTTATTTATGTGAGTCTCATTATCATTGTTATCAAGTTGATATGTTGTAGTACATTTTAGTATCATGTTTGTTTTTGTAGGTGTGTTGCCCCCAACTGTGGCTTCATATGATCGATTACCAGTTGAAGGCTTGGAAACAAGCTGCGAGGATTCTATTGTTGGGCTGTCGGAATGTGGTGGTGCTCATTTAGTTGTGGGGGAAGCGTATGCTGGAGATGGTAGGATGCCAAATGTGCCTGATCCCACACATGCTACTGCTTATGTACAGGAGGACCAACATCATCACGATTCTAAAAGGTTGAGTGGTGTGGTTGATGAGTGTAGACGAAGTTCGTTGCCTGAATCTGTTAAAAGAAATAGGGTTTCAACAGATTGCACAAATGTCATTGCTAATGCAGGTGATGCTTCTGTTTCCAATGTGGTGCGAGTGGGTGCAAATGTTGCAGGTGACCGAAAAAATGTGCAGCCTTTGGTTGAAAGGGCGCCGACTATTGGAAATGTTTCTGATTCTTCAGGCCACCCAATTGTTCGTGCACACGATGTTGGGACTTCTTCAGATAATATCTCATGTCTGGTGATAATCGATGGATTTTTTTTATAACTATTGTCAAATATTGTTGCACGTTGTAATGGACGTATGCCTGTGTTCTTGGGTGATGCAAGTCTTATGCGTTTTCCTGTCAATCTTGATTTCCAATCGGAAACCATGTTTATAGGCGGCACGTCGGATGCTAGGTCTGCTTTTGAGTTGGATTTCCAGGTGGGGAATATTTTGCGAGTTGAACCAGAGTCTTCGCACCACAGTCAGGCACACTCTGAAATGGGCAGTGCACGGGCGCCTAGAAAATGGCGTCGGAGAACACAGGTTGTGCCTGATGTGGAGATGCCACATAATTTACAGGTGTGGAATATTTTGCGTGGTGAGCCACAGTCTTCGCACCACAGTCACGCACACTCTGATATGGGCAGTGCACGGGCGCCTAGGAAACGACGTCGGAGAACACAGGCTGTGCCTGATGTGGAGATGGCACGTATGCAAAATAGTAACAGGGCATCGGTTGCGTCAAGTAAACTTTATCTATATTTTTTCCTTTGATGAAACACAGCCTCCCTATGCCTCCCGCTATGTTTGCTTATGACCGTAGAATTTTTGATCAGGTCCGCCTGGAGAATATGTGAAGTTTGGTTCTTGCAATCGCGTTTGCCGCCATTGCAATGCTATGTTTTGGGACGAGGAGAAGCTTAGTAATTCTATGATATCTAGAGGGCCTGTGTACAACCGTTGCTGCCTGGAAGGTAGAGTTAGGCTTCTAACGATTAGAGAATACCCGGCACTTGTACGGGAGCTTTATACTAATGACCACTTTATGGAGAATATACGAGCTTATAATCAGATGTTTGCCATGACCTCTTTGGGCGCAAATGTTGATGAATCTGTTAATGTGGGTAGAGGTCCGTATGTTTTCAAGGTGTCAGGCCAGATATATCATCGGATAGGCAGATTATGTCTGGTCCCCGATACCCGTCCTAGGTTTTTGCAGCTATATATTTATGACACAGACCATGAGGTTCAGAACAGGATGGATAATTTTCAAGACAGTCGGAGGAACCTTTTGAGGCCAGCGATTGTGCGAGCACTGATATCGTTCCTTGATGAGAACAATGCTTTAGTTCAGCTTTTCAGAATGGCACGAGACAAACTGCAGCAACATGATGTTCCGGAGTTTAAAGTCAGGTTGTTTAACATAGGTAAGGCCCCACAGTATGAGCTACCGACGGCAGATTCAATTGGGGCTATAGGTTTGGATGATATGGAGGAAACGGAGAGTGACTTTGACATAATATTAGAAGCTCATTCTGGCGAACCACAAAGGATTAATAAGCTGCACGCAATTTACATGTCTGCCCAATTTCCTTTGTTGTTCATATTTGGAGAGCATGGCTACCATCTAGACTTGCACTACGTCAATATTGAAAGTGTGGCTACACGCAGGGGGAAGCGAATGTCCATGAAATCGTTTTATTGCTACCATTTACACGATAGGTTTGGCTACTATAATCTGTTGTCTAGGGGTGGGAAACTATTTCAGCAATACGTAGTCACCGCGTATTGCAGTATAGAGCAAGAAAGAATGGACTTCATCAGGGCCAACCAATCGAATATCAGGGGTGATTATTTGAGAGGTTTGTATGATGCAATTTCACGTGGGGATGTTGACGAGTTAGATGTGGGTTCTCGAATAATTTTGTCGTCTTCATTTACTGGTGGCCCACGTTATATGTACAGCCATTATTTAGACGCTCTAGCAATCTGTAGGGAACATGGCAACCCTGCTTTTTTCGTCACGTTCACTTGTAACACTAGATGGCCTGAGATACAAGAGTATATGGATGCGTATCCTAACCTTACTGCAGCCGATAGACCATATGTCATTGACCGAGTATTTCAGCGCAAGATCCAATCCCTCATTAAGTATATACGCGATTTTCGGCCTTTTGGTTCGATAAATGCAGGTATCTTTTACGTGCACCTAACACTTTGATGCGTGTATAACGCGTTCGGGGTCAAAGGAACTTCCTTTTCGTCGAGCAAGTTTTTCAACACCCTAGGAATTGAGGCTAATCTTTGTAGTGTAGTATTGGGTAAGCCTCGGGTATTGATATCGTTCTCTAGGGGAATAGGAATGCTAGTGAGAGATGTACTATGCTAAGGTTTGAGGTTGAGGAAGATTATTTTTTATCTTTTTTGTATTTTTTTAGAAAGCTATGGGTAAAATCTCGGGGTTTGGATTTGGGGGGGTTGGTACTTCTACCGATTACTCTAATTATCTAATTATCTAAACTAAGGGGTAGTCTATGTCTATTGACGTGTGTTCGTATGATGATTAAAAATGTGTCTACCTAGATACTATTACTCCCTAGTTATCTTTTATTGGTGGTTGAATTGTCACGTCCTTATTCTTAAAGCGTTGTGTCTTCTAAGGTCGTAGGTTATGTTTTTATCCCTAGCTCTTTAAGTATACCTTAAGGTTATTGCCTACGAGATCTCTAGGATTCATAAACTAACACTAAGGTTATCTTTGGATATTTAGCCTACAATTACGCTAGGTGGTTATAAACTAAGGATCACAAAGATTACTCAAGCATTAAAAGCACAACAATGACCTTGTGCAATCCTAAGCAAATTACAATTAAGATAAGAGACAACCAATCAATAATTAATAACTAGGTTTCATAGATCTAGGCAAACACATAAGAAATTTAGCAGGACATGTTAAACATGCAAGCATACACACATACAATTGAAGACATAATGAAATCAATGAAGTAAATTACTTATCTTGATGTAAAATAGGGTATGAGAACCCTAAAATACTGTCCAAACCGGACCAAAATCGTTTTAGGTTTTTACTCCACAAGTCTACCTCTTAAAAGTCTGAAAATTCGATTTCTATATATAATTTTACATATGCGACGGCGTCACCTTATAATTGGGACGCCGTCAGATCGCCGCCATTAGGGTTTCGTCTTGGCCAAGTCATAACTGGGACGGCGTCACGTTGTGGTTGTGACGCCATCATTCTTCAGCTGTGACGTCGTCTGAATCTGGATCTAGGCCATCTGAGAAGAAAAGTCTTCGTGACACCCTTACTCTTCAAAGCCTGACGCCGTTAGGTGAAAAATAGCAATTTCGCTCCTGAGTCGTCACAAAATAAGGACGGCGTCGCCTTCTGTTTGGGACGCCGTCAGGTGTTATTCCAGCAGCTTGAGTTTCTTGATCTTGACTTAGCCACTTTCTTCATATATTCACTCTTTTTCGTCCAAAAATGCATCATTTCAGCATTTTGCTTTCAAGAGACCTAAAAAGTGAAAATGAACGAAATTAAGCAGTAACGGATATAAAATTGGGCGATTAAAGGCTTAAATGACCCCTTAAAAGTGTACGTTTTAAATCCTTATCACACTTCCATATCTTCTGCACCTATATTTTTTTTTGGTTATTCAATGCACGTGTTATTTATCAATGCTTCTACTTTTTTTAGTCCTGTACACGGTGGAGTTCCAGAAACGTGGCTTGCCACATTGCCACATACTTTTGTGGACATCTCGAAGACCAGAGACAATGCGTCCTGATGAAGTAGACAGATATGTGAGTGCGGAACTACCTCATCAGCAAGATGATCCGGAAGGTTTTAGAGTCATTACAGAATTTATGATACATGGCCCATGTGGAGGAGCATTTCTGAATGTTGTTTGCAGGCGTGAAAGGGGCACGGGCAAATTTTTTTCCCCAAAGGAATATTCTGATGTGACATTCTTTGATAGAGGAGGCTATGCACATTATAGGCGACGGGATATACAAATAGACGCACAACACTATGGTGTTAGATTAGACAATGCGTACGTTGTGCCATACAACCGGGCATTATGTATGAGATTTTATGCGCACATAAATGTTGAGTATTGTGGCTGGACCATGCTTATAAAGTATCTATTTAAGTATATTTCTAAGGGTACTGACAGGATTATTGCATGGGTGTCTAGGCAGATAGGCGATGCAAACGTTCAATCATCGCATGCTTCTACTTCAGCAAGCACTTCTAATCAGCGTGTCGATGAAATAAATTTTTTTGTTGACTGATTGCGCAAAACCGTCAAGTTCTCTCACGCAAGCGTAAGAAAACTTAAAACAGCTTAAGCACGAAATCAATGAAGATCTGAGGAGTATAGGTTTTCCCCGGGTCGTTATGTCCCAGCGAGTTGTGCAATGGATTATCAAACGTTTAGTGATCGAGGAATCTGAACGGGAAAATGATTGATGATTATTATAACTACAGGAAAAAGCCAACAAATAAAAACGGCTTAAATGCAAATTAGAGGAAATTAAAAAGATAAAACCTATTAAATAAACGCTATCACTATATTTAAAGTGATGAACGTTTAAAACCTAAAACGTATGTTTAAATAAAAATAACGTAAACGTACAAATAAAAACGTGAAACTTACGAAATATAAATCCTAAAAATATGAAAAATACATTTTTACAATCCTAATGATAAAAGAAAATATTTAGAAAAAGAAAATTATTTTTATAACTAATTATCTAATTATTATTAATTAAAAACTATTTTTAACTATTTAATAATAACCTAAAATGAAAGAAAATAGGAAATAAAGCTTGAAAAATAAAATTATGAAATGGAAAAGTCTAAAATATCAAACTAGACTTTTCAAAACTATTTTTGTATTTTTATGATTATTTTTCTATTTTTTTATGATTTTTAAACTATTAAAAACTAATTAAAATATTTAAAAATACAAATTTAACTAAGAAAAATATGGAAAAATACTTTTTTGGCTTTTTATATTTATCTTAACTTAAGAAAAATGAAAAATTATTTTTTTGATACTTTTCTGAATTTTTTGTATTAAATACTATTTAAAAATGCTTAAAAACTAATTTAAATTAAGAAAAATAGCAAAACAACTTGGAAAAATCTGAAAATTTCAGGAAAAGTCTAAAACATTATTAGGAATATGAGAAAAATGGAAAAACAGGCCCTTATGTGGAGAAATATGAAACTGCTGAATCAAGTGCTTATAAATAAGCACTTGAATAAGCTAAATGAAGACCAAAAGCTACCCAATGATTACAGAAGCCAAAATATGGTACAATGACCAAAATGCAATGAAAATCAACAGGATTGAACCTCTGATTAGCACTCTAGAACAAAATTGATGCTTGAGCTAATGTGCTAAAATCAGCTCTGAGGGGGGCAACTTTAAGCTTAAACCTAAACTACATATTAAGCTAAAAAGGAAAAACAGAAGAATGGACATAAAGGAGACCTGGCCAAGATCTAGTAAACCAAAGGGCAGACTTAAACAAGCTCAATTGAGCTTTGTACAAGCCCTGCAATTCCTGCATAAAACCTGTGCAGACATAATGCCCTGCACAGGGTACTTAGGCTCCTAATCACAAGCCTATTTGAAGCTTAAAGAAAAATCACAAAAATGTGTAAAAGTGAACATAAGAATCTAGACCAGGAGCACTTTTCAAAACCACAAGTTACATAGGTAAAGACTCAGAAATGAGTGAATGAAAAATCACTCTCAGTTGGCTAAAATTGACATTTTGCCATTTTGACTTTCTTAATAAAACTGAAAAGTTGACTTTTGCCAACTTTGAGCTTGAATTTTGGATTGAATATGAAGTTAATGTATGAAATAAAGCTACTACAAGCTTGACCTATGAATTTAACACACAAAATGAGCTTATGATCTTGTAAAAATCTCAACAGTAGCTGCTAAGAACCAATGAGATGATTTTTGACTTTGAGAGATTTTGAGTGCAAAGACAAGACTGATTTGAATGTTTAAGACCTAAATAAACTTATAGCAATTAGACTAAACTACTGAATCAATCCCAAACTCAACTTACTGATCTTAACCAAACACTCTTTTAGCAACAAATTAGTAATAACCTACTAACAAATCTCTAGTTTGAACCAAGCAATCTATCAAAACAGATCTAAAAACCAATATAACTCCTAAATGAAGCAAGAACAGATACTAAATCTATCAAACAGTAATAATTCTACTTAAGCTAAAATAACAGTAAAGAGACAGATATGCAAATAAGATGAGGCTTACATAAATCCAGCCACTATGGCTTGCTCATGAGACTATTAGAACAGTAACTAAACCCAATCCAACTCATTTCAACCTAGATCCATTATCAGATCAGCAATCCAAACCAGATTCTGCTCTTTGACTTTTGTTGACCAGCAATGAAAATTACTTGGAATGGAATTTTGAACTTATAAAAAGGTTTAAATAGCTTAGATAAACAAGATTAAGTTTAAGACTAAGCTTCTAGGAGCTTATAAATGAGAGTAGCAGAATGAGGTTTTTAACAGTAACACAAAATATAACTTTTAGCCAAACTTGAGAATTGATTATAAAAACTGATTACAAAGATAAAGAAGCTTAATTGTGTTACATAAAAGATGAGATTACAACATTTGAACTTAAAACTAAAGCACTAAGTTAAAAAACGACATTAAGCAAAAAAATGTAAAACTAACTACTCCTTTATTCTTCTCTCTAACTCCTATTTTATAGCTTCATATGCATCTCTCTCCTCTTCTGATTGAATCCCACTTGGGATTGGGAGACTTTTGTGACTTTTGGCCAACATGTCAATTTTTGGCGGGAAATGAGATTTTTGACAGTTGTAGGGGATTGAGTGTTAGGAGAGGGTGAAGAGTTAATGATTCTTGGATTGTAGGATATGTGGGGGGGACAGGGAAAAGATAAGAGGATGGGAGATGGGATTGTTGCTTGTTGCAGGTTCTGCAAGTGGGAAGGGAAGAAACTGGCGCCAAGGGGGTAGTCAAACCCAATTTGACTGGGCAGTGTTATTGATAAGGTTTTAAAAGGTACCTTTTTAAGGGGTCATTTAAGCCCTTATTCGATCACTTCTGTATCCGTTATTGCTTAATATCGTTCCTTTTCACTTTTTAGGTCTCTTGAAGGCAAAATGCTGGAATGATGCTTATTTGGACGAAAAGGCGCGAATATACGAAGAAAATGGCCCAAGTCAGAATCGAGACACTCAAAGCTGCTGAAACATAAGGCGACGGCGTCACTGCATATCTGCGACGCCGTCGGGAAGGAATTTTGCGACGGGTCAGAAGCGAAATTGCATGTTTTCAAGGGACGACGCCAGGTTCTAAAGGAGTAGGCCGTCGTTACTCAGACGGCCTAGATGCAGCCAAGACGGCGTCAGAGCTGAAGGGGACGGCGTCACAGTCATAAGGTGACGCCGTCGCAAGGTTTACGTGGCCAAGACGAAACCCTAATGACGGCGACACGACGGCGTCACGAAACATAAGGTGACGCCGTCGCAGATGTAATCTTATATATAGAATCCGAATTTTTCAGTTTTTGTGTGTAGTCTTTTGGAGTAAAAACCTAAAACCGAACCAAGGCTTTCTTGTGCAGTATTTTAGGGTTCTAAACCCTATTATACATCAAGATAAGTATTTACTTCATTAATTTAATTATGTCTTTGATTATTTGTGTGTATGCTTGCATGTTCTCCATGTCCGGCTAATTTATTTGTGTGTTTGCTTAGGGAATATGAAACTTAATTATTGAATATTGATTGGTTGATACTTATCTTAGTTGACTAATGATCTAGAGTGCGCTAGATTATTCGTTGTGTACTTAATGCTTGACTTTTCTTTGTGAACTTTAGAATATAATTATCTAGGTAATTGTAGGATAAAGTATTCAAGGACAACCGTAGAGTAGGCGTCTATAAATCACTAGAGGATTTGTAAACAAGACCCTTTGGTAATTTCAAAGAGTTAGGGAAACAAGCACGCCCTATAGCCTTAGAATCACAACGCAACTAGGAATAAGGACGTGACAAATCAACCATCAATAGGAGATAATTAAGGAGTAGTAAAACCTAAGTAAACACATCTTTAAACTATCATACGAATACAAATCAATTAGACATAGACTATCACAACCTTAGCTTAGATAATTAGATAATAGTAGAGTAATCGGTAGCAATACCAACCCCCCAAATCCAATACCCGAGATTCGTACCTTTTCAATTTCTAAAAAAATATAAAAAGATAAAAAAATAATCTTCCTCAACCTCAACCTTAGCGTAGTAACTTCTCACTAGCATTCCTATTCCCCTAGAGAACGATATCAATACCCGTGGCTTACCCTAATTACTACACTACAACGATTAGGTTCACTGCCTAGGGTGTTATAAAACTTGCTCGAAGAAAAGGAAGTTTCCTTGACCCCGAACGACGCGTGTAGCGTTATCAAGTTTTTGGCGCCGCTGCCGGGGAATAGAATAGCTAGTTAGTAGTCCACCTCGTTTAGGTTTCTTTGCTTGATTCCTATCAAGTAAATTTTTCTCATTTTTTTAGCTTTCTCTTAGTCTATCCCCCTTCTTCGTGACCTTTGTTCGTAACACCCATCACTTTTCACCATGGAAGGTGACAACCAACCACCACTCATCAACCCACCACCAAACGACCCGCCAAGAGCCCGTGCTCTTGGTGAGTACTCGAGACCAAACCACCTAGGTTATAGGAACACCATTGAGCTTCCCGACCAAGCCCAAACTACGGCCCTGCGATCCGACACCATCCGGTTGGTGCAAAACGGATGTGCATTCCATGGACTTCGTTCCGAAGATCCAAATCAGCATCTGAGGGATTTCCTCAAAATTGTCGATTCCATCGACCTTGATGCTACTACTCGGGAGACCACGCGCTTGCGTCTCTTCCAATTCTCTCTACGGGACCAAGCTAGTAATTGGCTTGAGCGACTTCCCGCCGGCTCCATCTCAAGTTGGGATGATCTTACTTCTCGCTTCCTTGCTCAATTTTTCCCACCGGGGAGAACCACTAAGCTTAGGAATGACATCTTGATGTTCCAACAACGTCAAGGTGAATCTCTCTACGAAGGATGGACCCGATTCAAGGACTTACTTCATAAAGTCCCTCATCACGGCATTGATCTTTGGCTCCAAGTCCAAATCTTTTATGATCATGTCAACTTTCCCACTAAGCGATCCATTGACCAAGCGGCCGGTGGAAAACTTAGTGATCTCACCGCGGAAGAATCATGGGAAATAATAGAGGACCTTGCCCTCTATGACAACGAAAGTTGGGATGACCCCCGTGAACTTCCCAAAACCGTCAAGGCAATCTCCTTGCCTCCTCCCGACCGTAGGATGATTGAACTTGAAGATCAAGTTAAATTCCTCATGAGTTCCTACAAAAATCCTAAGTCTTCACGACAAGTGAATCAAATCACTCTACCTTGTGAGTTTTGCAGTGGTCCCCATGACACTCGTGATTGCTCAAGGCTCTCCGAACAAGCTTTTGCGGACTACGCCTCCATACGTACCGACGGAGCGGGAGATAAGTGGTACACTTTCAAACCCGAACAAAACAACTTAGGAAACTCATACAACCCCTCATGGAGAAATCACCCTAATCTTAAGTGGAACCAAAACTCAAGCACACCCCAAAGCTCATCTAGTTCGCCTAACAGATTCAATTCTTCTAATACCGGGAACCCCACTAATATTGAAGCAATTGCATCTAGATTTTTGTCATCCCAAGAAACTCGATTGAATAAGCTTGAAGCCGAGTTTAAGCAAAAACAGAGCGAGATGACAACCAAGCTTGATGCCCTCTTAAAAGCCTTCAATGAGCGGGAAATTGGAGCACTCCCAAGTGATACCATAAAGAACCCAAAAGTGAATTCGATTGCATCGACTTCATGTTCTAGTTCATCATGGGAGAACACACATTCATGCCCCTCTCACCCAACGGTTCACTCGGTAAATGCTATCAAAAAGGGTTCCAAGTCATCCAAGAAATACCAAGGCCCGGCACCTTTGGTAAAGCCTACTCCTGAGAAACCCGTTAGCCAAGAATCCAAACCTAGTTTAGAGGAGGAGTACAAGGAACTCTATCAAGAGAAACCAATTCTTGAAGTCTTAGCTCATGCACCTTATTATAATGCTTTAAAAGAAAAATATGAGTTAGAACTTAGGCTTGGGAAACATGGGTCCGCCTTTGTGCGAAACAACTTACCTAAGAAGTTAGATGATCCCGGGCTATTCACTCTTCCGTGTAGACTTGGAACTTCCAAGCCACTCGATGCTTTAGCCGATTTAGGATCATGCATCAATCTCGTTCCGTTGTCCCTTCATAGAAGCCTCAACTTAGGTAAAATTGAACCAACGGAAACTATCTTAGGATTAGCGGACGGTAGTATAGCACGTCCGGTTGGAATAATAAAGGACATGGTAGTACATGTAGGAGAGTTGACTCTTTTGGCCGACTTTCATGTGCTAGACATGAATAAGGACCCGACATGCCCATTACTAGTTGGAAGAGGATTTTTAGCTACCGCTAGTGCCATCATCGATTGTAAGATGTCCAAAATAGTGGTAGGAGAGGGGAGTGCTAGATCGGTTTACGATGTCAAAAGGCATTCGTACTACAAGGATGAGGAAATCCCACAAGAGATTAGGTTGGATAGAGAGCCTTCTCGATATGGACCTTGGATTGAGAAGAACATCATAGGCCCCCAAAGACCTTTTTACCTAGATAAGGCCTTTGCTAGTGTAGCAACTTTCCAAGAACAAGAATTGGCTAGGGATATAGAAGTGAACCCGTTCGAGGATGCCTTAGTATTTAGGAAGATGACCGAGTTCCTGGGATGCTTGCCCGTTAACCTCGTCATGAATAAATGGATAGTTGAGAAATCCGAACACATGTGGAATTGGAATAGAACGCCTAGCGATGGTAATGGAAGGTGGCACATTAGGATACAAATCTATGATCCCGATGGTGAGATGTTTGAAAAGGCTTATTTAACCGAACGTACTACTAGGAACTTGAATGATAAGTTTGATCCCTACGACATTGTTGAGGATAGACTTACTTATATCGGTACGTAGGGGTAGGACTACGAGTCTAGCTACAAGACTCTTAAATAAAGAAAAGCGCTTCGTGGGAGGCAACCCATGCTTAATTGTTTGCTTGTTAGTGTCATATATCTTTTATTAATTGTTTGTCCTCATGTTTAGATTTGTAAAAATGCTTTATTTTGTTTTTAACCTCGTCTTAATTACATATAAAGGTATTTTACATAAAGGATAAGTGTAGGGAGGATTACACACGTTTTCATAAGAAACGTGAACATGAGAATAACAATTAATTAAAAGATATATATGTTTGTTTGTTCGAGTCAAATGCTTGTATCGAGTCATAATGGATGTTTTTGCAGAAATTTTTCCAGATTCTAAAGATGTAAATTTTCCAGAATTTTTTCCAGAAAATCGCAGACCAGTTTTTGTCAGGATAACCTGACGGCGTCAGGATTGCAACCTGACGGCGTCAGGAAGGAATAAAAACATCAGCTTACTTTTTCTCGTTTTCTGAGCTACTTGTAAAATTTTGGAATTTTCCAGATCTTAACTTTCAAAACAAATTCTGTAAACATCCATTCCACAAGCATTATATCCTAGTTTAAATCGAGTCTTATGTATATTATTACCGCCGATTTTACGCGAAGGTTTCGTTTGTTTTCTTCTAGTGTGCAGGTTTAGTTTGTCAAGAAGAAGTTACACAAGTTTGGAAGGAGCCTTTCACGCAAAAACTCTTCTTGGAAAAGATTTAACCACCACTTTTCACGGATCCTACCGAGCTAATCAGGGGAGTATTAGTTTCTTTCATTTTTAATTACCTTCTATTATCATAACTTTGATACTTTCGGGGAACATTGGGGACAATGTTCAGTTTAAGTGTAGGGAGGGAAAATAAAACGGGAACTTTGAAACTATGCTTATCCTTGACTATTTGCTTTGTCCAAGTGTATTTGTGTAATAAACCATGAGAAAATGTAGGTTAGGGTAATTTTAGCCAAATTAAAATTTTTTTTTTCATGACGTATAAGAGTGGGCCATTAGTCTTAACAAAAGCGTCTCATGGATAGGAAGTTGCATGACTAGCACAAAAACCCTTTACCACCTAAATTCCACCCAAAATGTGAGGATCACCCTTAGATTAGTAGGAATTAAAGCATTCATCTTTAATGCTTAGAGTGTGAACCGGTAGTATATTAGATTCTAGAACTTGTTTTGTGATGCATTCCGAGATCGCTAGTGAGACTACACTTGTGTAGTTAGGAATAACTAAATGATAAGAGGCATTAGGATAAACCCTTGTTTGATACCTGTAATATAATTACTTCTTCCACCTCGGTTGAGTAATTCCCCCACACCCTTTGCGCTGTACTCATCTTTAGTACACGATACCCCTAGTTAACCCCTCAGAGCCTATCCTTTTCGCGGTTCTCGTGATGTTTCGGTTTTTCCGGAATATCAATGAAGAGCATTGTTTACACCCCACCCCCTAATATACACCCAAATCGCCTTAGCCTACCTTTATTGCACTCACTTTTAGTGCAAATTTATGTTATCACCCAAAACCCTTAGTTCAATTATCTGGTTGCTTGCATGAGTTGCTAAGTCGAGTCATATCCTTTGTATACAGTTTTGGGATGATTGGGATTCATGGGAAAAGTTAAAGTTTATGAAATATAGGGAAGAGAACGTTAAACTCAAATTCCCTTTGTTTGCATAATAATGTACTCCAAGTGTTTTGATCTTTTCAATTCGGGTCAAATTAGTGTTAGAGTAATAAAAACTCAAGTGTAGGGATGTGTCTATAAATCCCTATCATTTTGATGTACCGTAGAGGATGGTAGAGTAAAAGTGTATAAAAAAAAATGAAAAAAAAAAAAAAAAAAAAAAAAAAAAACCATACGGGCTACCATCCTACATCTATCTTTTAAATTATGTTTGTTTATTTTCGTTGCCTAGAGTTTTAGAGTGTCGAGTCTTGGCTTAGCAACGCCATTCTTCGTATACTTGCAACATAGAGATTTTTGACTATCCACCACTAAATAGCCTATCCCACCAAACCCTTCATTTCCTTACCGTAAGCCTAACATTACAACCCTTTAAAAGACCTCTTTGATAGTCTTTCCTAGGTGCTTACGCCAAAGCGACGGAGGTTTGATCTATTCTCAAGCCTATGGTAATCTATGTACTAGGACCGGTTAATGAGTGTTTATCTTCCATTTCCGATTTGTTATATTTCATATATACACCCGAGAGAGATGTGAGTATCCAAACACCCCATGTGAGGTGCTAGTATGTAATTTCCGTGCTTGTTATGACTTTTGCGGGGCTTATATGTGTTGTGGACCGTTTTGAATGAATG
Source organism: Chrysanthemum seticuspe (assembly GCA_019973895.1). NCBI lineage: Eukaryota > Viridiplantae > Streptophyta > Magnoliopsida > Asterales > Asteraceae > Chrysanthemum > Chrysanthemum seticuspe. The sequence continues at coordinate 313,225,702 of BPTQ01000008.1, forward strand.
CTTCATGACCCCTAACTTATAAATTAATTGGCTAAAAGCACATTTGCTTGAGGACAAGCAAATACCAAGTGTAGGGATATTTGATAAGGTTTTAAAAGGTACCTTTTTAAGGGGTCATTTAAGCCCTTATTCGATCACTTCTGTATCCGTTATTTCTTAATATCGTTCCTTTTCACTTTTTAGGTCTCTTGAAGGCAAAATGCTGGAATGATGCTTATTTGGACGAAAAGGCGCGAATATACGAAGAAAATGGCCCAAGTCAGAATCGAGACACTCAAAGCTGCTGAAACATAAGGCGACGGCGTCACTGCATATCTGCGACGCCGTCGGGAAGGAATTTTGCGACGGGTCAGAAGCGAAATTGCATGTTTTCAAGGGACGACGTCAGGTTCTAAAGGAGTAGGCCGTCGTTACTCAGACGGCCTAGATGCAGCCAAGACGGCGTCAGAGCTGAAGGGGACGGCGTCACAGTCATAAGGTGACGCCGTCGCAAGGTTTACGTGGCCAAGACGAAACCCTAATGACGGCGACACGACGGCGTCACGAAACATAAGGTGACGCCGTCGCAGATGTAATCTTATATATAGAATCCGAATTTTTCAGTTTTTGTGTGTAGTCTTTTGGAGTAAAAACCTAAAACCGAACCAAGGCTTTCTTGTGCAGTATTTTAGGGTTCTAAACCCTATTATACATCAAGATAAGTATTTACTTCATTAATTTAATTATGTCTTTGATTATTTGTGTGTATGCTTGCATGTTCTCCATGTCCGGCTAATTTATTTGTGTGTTTGCTTAGGGAATATGAAACTTAATTATTGAATATTGATTGGTTGATACTTATCTTAGTTGACTAATGATCTAGAGTGCGCTAGATTATTCGTTGTGTACTTAATGCTTGACTTTTCTTTGTGAACTTTAGAATATAATTATCTAGGTAATTGTAGGATAAAGTATTCAAGGACAATCGTAGAGTAGGCGTCTATAAATCACTAGAGGATTGGTAAACAAGACCCTTTGGTAATTTCAAAGAGTTAGGGAAACAAGCACGCCCTATAGCCTTAGAATCACAACGCAACTAGGAATAAGGACGTGACAAATCAACCATCAATAGGAGATAATTAAGGAGTAGTAAAACCTAAGTAAACACATCTTTAAACTATCATACGAATACAAATCAATTAGACATAGACTATCACAACCTTAGCTTAGATAATTAGATAATAGTAGAGTAATCGGTAGCAATACCAACCCCCCAAATCCAATACCCGAGATTCGTACCTTTTCAATTTCTAAAAAAATATAAAAAGATAAAAAAATAATCTTCCTCAACCTCAACCTTAGCGTAGTAACTTCTCACTAGCATTCCTATTCCCCTAGAGAACGATATCAATACCCGTGGCTTACCCTAATTACTACACTACAACGATTAGGTTCACTGCCTAGGGTGTTATAAAACTTGCTCGAAGAAAAGGAAGTTTCCTTGACCCCGAACGACGCGTGTAGCGTTATCAGTTATTAAAAAACAAGGGGGTCAAAATGGCTAGGTGACAGGGGTCCAAAACAGGTTCAAGGGTCAAAATGGTTTGAAAGGGTTTATAACTTCAAGGACTAAAGGTGTCAAATCTGAAATTGCAAGGATCTAATCTGCCATTTCATCAAAGTTACCTCAAGGGACCATTAATGACAAGTTTCAAAAGTACAGGGACCAAAGATGTCATTTTCCAATTTTCCAGGGACTAATTCTGCCAATTTTGAAACTTGAAGGACCATTTTTGTAATTTTCTCAAAACTTTTTACATTTTTCACCAAAGGACTAAATTTGACAAGTTATGATTTAAAAAGGACCTTTGGTGATTTTACTTTTGAAATTATGTGCTCAGGGACTGTTTTTGACAATTTTAGAAACTTGGGGGACTAAAACTGCAATTTTTGCAAATTTGATATGTTTTTCATCTGATTTTGATATTTTTGCATTTAAAACACATAAAACACTGATTTGTGATATTTTGATCATTTTGATGTGTTTCTGAGTGTTTTCAGATGATTTTGCAGTCTAGATAGTACAAAAATGATGAGTATTTAGACACTCATCAATCCCCCACACTAAGATATTGCTAGTCCCTAGCAATGATTTGAGAAAACATAATGGATTTTAATCTCTTTACCAAAAGCCATTACTTCTGGAGTAGCCAAATGTTTCAGTTCAAGTAAGAACCATGGTACACTGATAACCATGTGATTTTGAGCAAACCACCAGCTTTCAACGGATTTGATTTGTCTTTACCAGAAGCCGTACCCTTCTGGACTAGCCAACTCTTAGATAAATTATCAATATTATCTTTGGTGAGCTGATTACCAATTATTATTTTTCCACTGCCTTTACCACAAGCCATAAACTTGCGGGCTAGCCAACTCTTCACTTTTTAGGATATGGTGAGCTGAAAACCATACAATTTTGGGCAAATTGCAAGCCATTAACGGATTTGAGATATCTTTACCAAGAGCCGTTTGCTCCTGGATTAGCCAATCCTTTAGTCTTACAGACATGGCGGACTGATAACCAAATGAGAAAGTGTAAAACACTTACTCCAAAAAAAAATTTTGGCCAAAAACGGGGGAATTGGTATAATTATATGATAAAATTCGTGAGAATTCCCCCCCACACTTAGAAATGAATATTGCCCTCAATATTCAAAGTACTGGCGTTTATGCCGAAACAAAGAACGTAAAAGGGAAATATTACGGCCATTATTTGAAAGAGTTATTATTATTATTATTATTATTATTATTATTATTATTATTATTTTTTTTTATTTTTTTTTATAAAACTTATATATATAACCTGTGGGGCATCACCCCCACACTTAGGTGGTACACACGGGTGAAAACCCATGTTTAGCTACTGTTTTTGATTACCGAGTCGCTAGCTTGACTCGACCCCGAATTCATTGGTTCATGGGGAAGCAAAGTGGAAGAAACGATCTCCATCGGACCTTCATTCAAGATGTTTGGACAAACATTTGAAGCACATGAAAGTTCCACACCGATGAGATATATTCCCGGCTTAAGATAATGGTACATGAAAATGCCGGGATCAAAGATAATGTCTTCATTCCCGAAGGAGTGAAGAACAGGAGAAGCCACGGGATAGGTGAAGAAGAGATAGAAAATCATGATAAACATCATGACTAACTCATCTTCATCTATAGGAGGATCCATAATTTCAGGATTATGAATCTCATCATTTAAGCTTATGTGATCAAGACAAATCTCGGGAGTGTCTAGATCAAAGTAGAATTTATCATACTCCCGCGGAGATATGATATGAGTGAGTTCATCTGAGAACTCCATGAAGGTGAATGAATCATATTCAGAATTGATATGAGTGGGTTCACTGATGAACTCCTCCAATGTACATGATTCATAATCGGGGAGAGAATTGTGAGAATGAAAAGTGGTACTGCCACTAATCTTCTCTCCCATATTATCAAAACAAGAGGCTTTCATTTCCGGAATAGAATCATCGGAAAGAATGTCACTATCCTTAATGGGGATAGGAGATGAAATAGGTTTCTCTTTGAAAGCCTCGATTTTAGAAATGAGAAGACTGACCTTCAATAATGTTGCTCGAAGAGCTTCATCTTTGATTTCATTGTCAGTAACTTCATCATTCTCTTCTTCTAAGCTAACAAGCTCAGAAGGTGAATCTTCCACATAAATGATGTCTCCACAAGATAACGAATCATCATCATCAGAATCGGAGAACATCTCAACATGATCTTTTTGGAAGACAAGAGGAGGAGGAATATCACACACATGATCAAGAGTTCCCTGTGACTCTCTTGGGATTGGGACAAGGTCCTCAACACTAGACTTTATGAATTCGTCCGATTCCTTTTCAGGAACAGTGTCGAGATGCTCGTCCCCCATAATAAGTGAGTGAGTGTGAATCTCGGGTGTGATAGCAGTTGTTTGAGATGGAATCTCAACTGCTGGAATATCAACTGACTGAGGGAGTTGAGAAATATTATCTCTAAAAGGATAAAAACTCTCCTCGTCATCATTATAAAGAGCTGCCTTAAGAAATTGGGAACGTCTTAGAGCTGCTTGCTCTAGGACTAATGATTCTTCCCTAGATTGGCGGGCCTTTTGCTCTTCGGCTAGCAATTCTCCCATGGACTTTTCACCACTCACTTGATTCTTAAAATTACTCATCATTTCCTCAAGTGTTTTCATTGCGGTTTCAAATTCCTGGGAGATTTCTTGAGATAACGGCTCAGGTGGAGTTTGAACCGTATATTGCTGTGGAGGTTGGAAATTTTCAAATATGTGAGAGTCATGATTGTTACAAGGAACTGGGTTCCCTATTTGACAATCAGAGCTGAAATGGGGACCTCCACAGTAGTCACAACAGTAAAACTGTTGAGTCTGGAATGGTGAATCATATGGATTTTGGTCATAACCAAAGTTCTGAGCATCACTGGAAAATTGTTCATAGACAAACGTGTTTCCAGATTGACACTCAAATCCTTGGTGGGGACCTCCACAAGATTCACAACAGAAGTGTTGATCATATGAATATAGGTCGGGCTGGGGTGGGTAATTGGAAAAGTTTGAGGAGTCGTTAAATGAGTTCTGATTAGGATCATAATCAAATGAATTCCTTGAACCACAAAATAAACAATTCCCGTTATGAATATCATTACCACATTGTACACAAGTACACCAACGACAGGGTGAACCATAAAGAGGCTCACCACAACCGACACAAGGAATAAACGATTGCATTTGAGAGTTATGAAGAGGAATCAGTTTATTCAAAGGATCAACAAAATCAACATGGTGATCCGGATGACTATCAAGTCTCGAAGAACATTCAGAAAGATCAGGAGGTGGGACAAGTGGTGTGCTCTGAGAGCTAGCAATTTCCACCACTTCCGTTATGGTCTCCGGTTCTGGTTCTTGAGAAACGTGAAGATTAGGCAAGTCATTCTTGCTAGTCACCGGTGTTTGAACGGGTTCATCGTAATCAATTCTAATTTTTGACCTTTTTTCATCGACATAAATTTGTTCGATTAGATTACGGGCTCTAGATTCAAAGAGATTGTCCTCGTAATCCTCGATGGGTGCTTGGGGTAGCTCCGACGTTTGAACTGGTTTGTCAAGATTAGAATGTATTTCAGGTTGTGGCGGGTGGTCGAAATAACTTAGAAAAGCATTTTTGATGGATAATTCGCACGAATTGCAAAATTCGCTTGAACTAGGACCTCCACACCGCTCACACACATATTTGACGATGAAGTTGACGAATGTCGACATAAGAATTAAACATATAGAGGATTAAGAAGAGAATCAAATGGTTGAGAGGATACGAAGAAGAGAATTAAACGGCAAAAGAGGGTAAGAGAAATAGAATCAACGAATAAGAGGAATGAGAAGAATATTTTTGTGTTTTTTGGATAAGAAAATATAAACATATACAGATGGATGGTATGAACAACGAGTGAATATCCAAATCACTAATCTGCTAGACGTAAGATTATCAGCACAGCTCCCCGGCAGCGGCGCCAAAAATTTGATTGCGCAAAACCGTCAAGTTCTCTCACGCAAGCGTAAGAAAACTTAAAACAGCTTAAGCACGAAATCAATGAAGATCTGAGGAGTATAGGTTTTCCCCGGGTCGTTATGTCCCAGCGAGTTGTGCAATGGATTATCAAACGTTTAGTGATCGAGGAATCTGAACGGGAAAATGATTGATGATTATTATAACTACAGGAAAAAGCCAACAAATAAAAACGGCTTAAATGCAAATTAAAGGAAATTAAAAAGATAAAACCTATTAAATAAACGCTATCACTATATTTAAAGTGATGAACGTTTAAAACCTAAAACGTATGTTTAAATAAAAATAACGTAAACGTACAAATAAAAACGTGAAACTTACGAAATATAAATCCTAAAAATATGAAAAATACATTTTTACAATCCTAATGATAAAAGAAAATATTTAGAAAAAGAAAATTATTTTTATAACTAATTATCTAATTATTATTAATTAAAAACTATTTTTAACTATTTAATAATAACCTAAAATGAAAGAAAATAGGAAATAAAGCTTGAAAAATAAAATTATGAAATGGAAAAGTCTAAAATATCAAACTAGACTTTTCAAAACTATTTTTGTATTTTTATGATTATTTTTCTATTTTTTTATGATTTTTAAACTATTAAAAACTAATTAAAATATTTAAAAATACAAATTTAACTAAGAAAAATATGGAAAAATACTTTTTTGGCTTTTTATATTTATCTTAACTTAATAAAAATGAAAAATTATTTTTTTGATACTTTTCTGAATTTTTTGTATTAAATACTATTTAAAAATGCTTAAAAACTAATTTAAATTAAGAAAAATAGCAAAACAACTTGGAAAAATCTGAAAATTTCAGGAAAAGTCTAAAACATTATTAGGAATATGAGAAAAATGGAAAAACAGGCCCTTATGTAGAGAAATATGAAACTGCTGAATCAAGTGCTTATAAATAAGCACTTGAATAAGCTAAATGAAGACCAAAAGCTACCCAATGATTACAGAAGCCAAAATATGGTACAATGACCAAAATGCAATGAAAATCAACAGGATTGAACCTCTGATTAGCACTCTAGAACAGAATTGATGCTTGAGCTAATGTGCTAAAATCAGCTCTGAGGGGGGCAACTTTAAGCTTAAACCTAAACTACATATTAAGCTAAAAAGGAAAAACAGAAGAATGGACATAAAGGAGACCTGGCCAAGATCTAGTAAACCAAAGGGCAGACTTAAACAAGCTCAATTGAGCTTTGTACAAGCCCTGCAATTCCTGCATAAAACCTGTGCAGACATAATGCCCTGCACAGGGTACTTAGGCTCCTAATCACAAGCCTATTTGAAGCTTAAAGAAAAATCACAAAAATGTGTAAAAGTGAACATAAGAAACTAGACCAGGAGCACTTTTCAAAACCACAAGTTACATAGGTAAAGACTCAGAAATGAGTGAATGAAAAATCACTCTCAGTTGGCTAAAATTGACATTTTGCCATTTTGACTTTCTTAATAAAACTGAAAAGTTGACTTTTGCCAACTTTGAGCTTGAATTTTGGATTGAATATGAAGTTAATGTATGAAATAAAGCTACTACAAGCTTGACCTATGAATTTAACACACAAAATGAGCTTATGATCTTGTAAAAATCTCAACAGTAGCTGCTAAGAACCAATGAGATGATTTTTGACTTTGAGAGATTTTGAGTGCAAAGACAAGACTGATTTGAATGTTTAAGACCTAAATAAACTTATAGCAATTAGACTAAACTACTGAATCAATCCCAAACTCAACTTACTGATCTTAACCAAACACTCTTTTAGCAACAAATTAGTAATAACCTACTAACAAATCTCTAGTTTGAACCAAGCAATCTATCAAAACAGATCTAAAAACCAATATAACTCCTAAATGAAGCAAGAACAGATACTAAATCTATCAAATAGTAATAATTCTACTTAAGCTAAAATAACAGTAAAGAGACAGATATGCAAATAAGATGAGGCTTACATAAATCCAGCCACTATGGCTTGCTCATGAGACTATTAGAACAGTAACTAAACCCAATCCAACTCATTTCAACCTAGATCCATTATCAGATCAGCAATCCAAACCAGATTCTGCTCTTTGACTTTTGTTGACCAGCAATGAAAATTACTTGGAATGGAATTTTGAACTTATAAAAAGGTTTAAATAGCTTAGATAAACAAGATTAAGTTTAAGACTAAGCTTCTAGGAGCTTATAAATGAGAGTAGCAGAATGAGGTTTTTAACAGTAACACAAAATATAACTTTTAGCCAAACTTGAGAATTGATTATAAAAACTGATTACAAAGATAAAGAAGCTTAATTGTGTTACATAAAAGATGAGATTACAACATTTGAACTTAAAACTAAAGCACTAAGTTAAAAAACGACATTAAGCAAAAAAATGTAAAACTAACTACTCCTTTATTCTTCTCTCTAACTCCTCTTTTATAGCTTCATATGCATCTCTCTCCTCTTCTGATTGAATCCCACTTGGGATTGGGAGACTTTTGTGACTTTTGGCCAACATGTCAATTTTTGGCGGGAAATGAGATTTTTGACAGTTGTAGGGGATTGAGTGTTAGGAGAGGGTGAAGAGTTAATGATGCTTGGATTGTAGGATATGTGGGGGGGACAGGGAAAAGATAAGAGGATGGGAGATGGGATTGTTGCTTGTTGCAGGTTCTGCAAGTGGGAAGGGAAGAAACTGGCGCCAAGGGGGTAGTCAAACCCAATTTGACTGGGCAATGTTATTAAAAAACAAGGGGGTCAAAATGGCTAGGTGACAGGGGTCCAAAACAGGTTCAAGGGTCAAAATGGTTTGAAAGGGTTTATAACTTCAAGGACTAAAGGTGTCAAATCTGAAATTGCAAGGATCTAATATGCCATTTCATCAAAGTTACCTCAAGGGACCATTAATGACAAGTTTCAAAAGTACAAGGACCAAATCTGTCATTTTCCAATTTTCCAGGGACTAATTCTGCCAATTTTGAAACTTGAAGGACCATTTTTGTAATTTTCTCAAAACTTTTTACATTTTTCACCAAAGGACTAAATTTGACAAGTTATGATTTAAAAAGGACCTTTGGTGATTTTACTTTTGAAATTATGTGCTCAGGGACTGTTTTTGACAATTTTAGAAACTTGGGGGACTAAAACTGCAATTTTTGCAAATTTGATATGTTTTTCATCTGATTTTGATATTTTTGCATTTAAAACACATAAAACACTGATTTGTGATATTTTGATCATTTTGATGTGTTTCTGAGTGTTTTCAGATGATTTTGCAGTCTAGATAGTACAAAAATGATGAGTATTTAGACACTCATCATTGACGCACGGTATATCGGTCCTCACGAAGCTTGCTGGTGAATATTGGGTTTTGATATTCATAGCAGAGAACCCGCGGTTCATATCCTTGCTGTCCATCTCGAAAACATGCAGCATGTTTCTTTTAGAGCGTCGCAAACGGTTCAGTCGATCCTTGACAATCCTGGTGCCAGGCGGACTACTCTAACAGCATGGTTGGAATTTAATGAATCATCAACAGTTGGAAGGCATTTAACGTATCTACAGTTTCCGTCCGAGTTTGTGTGGTCTAGAGCAGATAGAACATGGTCACCTAGGCGTAATAATAGACCAGCCATTGGACGCTTGGCATATGTCCACCCAACTGTGGGTGACCTATTCTACCAGGGCATGCTATTGTGCCATCAAAAGGGGTGTATATCGTTTACAGGGATTAGGACTGTTGATGATTATACGCACAACACAAACAGGGAAGCCTGCGAAGCTTTGGGGCTATTACAGGATGATCGAGAATGGGTTACAGCAATGCAGGAAAGTTGTAGAACGGCTACGGCGGCTCAGTTGAGGTCGCTGTTTGTGCAGATTCTGCTGTTCACAGATATCACAAGTCCAGTAACGCTTTGGCGGATGTTTTGGCGCCATATGTCTGACGATGTGCCTCGGATTTTGTTAGAAGCATTAGTTCTACGACTCACATTTCTAAACGACCCAGAATTGGAAGGTGGAGTTTTGTACGAAGTACAAGCACTGCTTACGAACCATGTCAAATTGCTTAGGGATTACGGGTTACCTGATCCTCCAGCTGGGTTGCTAGGTCTATTTAGAGACCGCACTATGATGGAAGAAACTTGTTACAATAGGGAAGAGATGGCTGCAGAAACCAGAGGCATGATCCCGCAGTTAAACGAACAACAACGACATGTGTTTGACACTATTATAGATGTTGTGCAGGGCAACACAACAACGACTAATGTTTGTGTACGGTCATGGAGGGACAGGCAAAACATTCCTATGGAATGCAGTCATCGCAACACTTAGAGCCGAGGGAAGAATAATGTTGGCCGTTGGTTCGTCTGGCGTTGCATCACTGTTGTTGCCATCTGGAAGAACAACACATTCACGCTTTAAAATACCATTGCAGCTCACTAATGAATCAGTGTGTGCAATAAAAAAACACGCAATTGAGTGAGCTGCTCTGCAAAACAGACTTGATCATATGGGACGAGGCCCCAATAAATGAAAAAAGATGTTTTGAGGAGTTAGACATAACGCTTCGGGACCTTCTGGACAATCAGCACAGGCTTTTTGGAGGCAAATCAGTTTTGTTGGGTGGTGATTTTCGTCAGACGTTGCCAGTAAAGAAGGGGGCTCCAAGAAATGTGATCATTGGTGCTTCCTTAGCTGAGTCAAGGCTGTGGCAGCATTTTACGGTTTTTTTTCCTGCTACAAAATATGCGACTCCAAAGACCAGGCATGACAGTGGAAGAAAAGATTGAATGCCAGTCGTTTTCCGAATGGCTTGTGAGCATTAGCGATGGGAATGCTGGCTTAGAAGATGGTGATGACCCAGAAAATATCTCATGGGTTTGCATTCCAGATGCGTTTTGTTTGGAACCGGGTGAATGAGCTTTGGATGATCTGATACAGTTCATATACGACATTGAGTCACTGCAGACACCGACAGTGAGGACGTTTAAAGACAAGGCAATAGTGTGTCCAAAAAATGAAACCGCTGACATAATAAAATCTAGGGTACTGCAACGGGTATCCGGAACATCTGAGTTTTATATGAGCGCTGACGAGGCAATCCCTGTTGGAAGCGACGGTGCCGCCACAAAATTACTGTATCTAAAAGATTATCTGAACTCCATGAAATTTTCGGGAATCCCTCCACATTCATTGGAGGTCATAATTGGTGTACCGGTGATGTTAAAGCGTAATTTGAATGTCACAGAAGGTTTGTGGAACGGTACAAGAATTATTGTTACTCAGTTGCTAATGAGGGTAATCGAAGCGAAAATTATAACCGGGACGAGAATAGGGGAGAAGGTTTTTATACCACGTATTCTATTAACCGTCAAAGAGGACAAGATGCCTTTTGTATTTAAGCGTAAACAATTCCCTGTTAAGCTATGCTATGCTATGACGATTAACAAAAGCCAAGGGCAGTCTCTCTCAAAGATAGGCATCTATTTGCCAGAACCTATATTTGGGCACGGTCAGCTATACGTTGCTCTATCGAGAGCCTGATTGAACCACATCCAAACCAACCACACAACACAACAAAAAATATAGTGTACAAAGACTTTTTGAAAAAAATAAGAGCACATCGGGCGTAGGTCATATTCTTGTAGCATAACGTTAGTCTATAGACGTTGCAGCCGTCGCTACAGGAATGCACGCGTTTCTATAGACACTTAAATGGTTGCTAGCTCTAACTTCCTAACTGCACTATTTATATTCCTACATGTTGCATAATTTTCTAATCACAAATTTTGGCCATCTGTTAGCACTGTAAGCGTTCTTTAAAAATATGCCCCCACATTATGTCATCGTTGCATACTTATATGGCAACTAATTGCAGACTCATGGCTGATAAGGGAAAGGGAGAACTCATACAAGCAAGCACAGAAGAAACTAAGATGATGCATGGTCAGACAGGTTCAGAAAGGTTCACACTCATGCCTTTTGCATCTGTGTACGACAGACCATAGCCATTACCTACACTATTTCATCATTGCAAATAAGTATTTTATTCAATTGCAGGCCAGAGACTGAGAAAGACAAGGCTGAGGTCATTCAGGAAAGCCCAGAGGGAAGCTCTACAACAGATGTTGTAACTCCACAGACACAAAAGGGAAAGGTGTACTCATCATAAAAGAACCTGATGTCGTTGACATTACAGACATCAAACCAGAGGACTTGCAAAAAGAACTGCACGTTAAAGTGTACCGCAAATGGGCATTTAGAAATGTTCCTGACCCCAACCCAACCGGACTATGCCTAATACTTCTAAACAAACGGGTATGCATTGTGAATATGAGAAATAAGTTTAACATAATCAGTGCCGATTTAATAAATTACTAACATGTAATACTCACAGGGAAATGCAATTCAGGCAAATGTTGATGTTAGGGACATCAAGCAGTTTGACTCGCTTTTGCAAACAGGTATGTGTTATAAAATGTGGAGGTTCAGTGCTAAGAACATAGAGGTTTGGCAAAGTACACTGCCAAACAATACGACGTTGCTCATTGGGAAGTACACTGAAGTTGCTCCACTAGAGAACAACGGTTTCCCTGCTCACTACTTTAATTTTGCCGCCTACAACGAACTCGGATCTACAGTCGATGTTCGCGATGCAATCCTAACAGGTAATACATTTACATTATAACCCATAATAAGGACCCCAAAGATTAACTATTTACACGCTTGTCTAGACTACATCAGGATTATCCGCAGTGTTGGAATGATAAAACCCTTTGGAAGCTCAACGGGCAACTGAGTACTTAGAAAAAATGTGGAAATCCAAAACCTCAAGTATGTACTAATCTGCAATGCTAACCCATAACCAATACCTAATAATTCTAAATTTTTATGTCTTACTTGGCACTGCAGCGACAATAGCCTGACCCTAAGCTTGTGGAACGAAATGGCCACAAAATTTGAAACGGAGCTTAGCCTGCAGTTTGATCATCCGATTGTGCTTGCTGTGAGTTCTTGCTTGGTCAAGAGCTTTGCAGGCAATATTCAGCTTTCTGCCACCCCGGCAAGTAACTATTATTTTAATCCTAAAATACCACAAGCAGACGAAATCCGAGGAGTGTAAGTATCATGTCAGTAACACAATTTGCTAAACTAATTCACCAACATACACTTATACTATGTCACAAAACACATACCTACAGGTATGCCGAACTCTTGGCTACGGGCACGCCGTTGATGTTGCCTCCAATAAGTCAACAACAGTCAGCCGAGTCTTTACCAAGCGATCCAGTCCGAATGGCAACAATACTTGGCCTAAGTCCCGAGACGCTCGCTGTAAGCCATAAACATGTATATGAAATAAATAAACAACTACATGGCACTAACTATTAGTTTTTGCAGCATAACCAAAAATTTACAGTTGAAGCCGTCATAACAAAGATAGACGAAGATGTTGCCTGGTATACAAATAGGTGCAAGCGATGCAACAAAAACATTGAACCAAACAGGCCCCACTGGGACTGTCAGCAACCGGGGATGCCAGTAATACCAAACTACATGTATACATAATTGATTCAGAATAAAGTTATAACGATATAGAATATAGACAGACATTGATGAGAAAAATGCTACAAACTAGCTGCAGCTATTGTTTCAAAACAACAATTGCTGACGTCACTGGCGAGGCATCGCTAACATAGTACAGCCCTGAGGCACACTTCCTACTTCCGATCTGTTCTGAGGTTCTTAGCTATGTTGCCGACCCAGATCCATACAAACTTCCGCCGATCATCAAGGATCTCCAAAATACGAAGCACAAGTTTGAAGTTCGCTTTGGTTATGGAAGCAAGAAAGGAAACCCAAGGCTAATCCTTGAAAGTGTTGCTGATGCATCAACTCCTGCACTGTCACCCGCAGATGCTACAGAGACTTCTACGCTGTCAAAGTCTGCAACCAGTGAAGCGGCGATTACAGAGCTTTCACCAGCTACACTGACAGTGCCGCCCCTTTATGCAGAAGCCACCGAAAAAGATGTGGCAATCAAATATGTTGAACCGTCACTTATGCGCAAGCAATTGTTTGAAGAACCACCAAAAGACCCAGAAATGCCAGCAACAAAGAAGCCAAAAGGTGATCCTGGTGCAGAATCACAGGTGTAACAGCGATCAACTATGAACCGCTAACTTTTGTACTATGGCTAAACTAAGGCTATAATAATGTAGTTTACCTAACTATAGCCTACTACATGTAAAAAAAAGTGGCTTTCAAAAAAACAATGTAAGAAAAATGGTACTGTATATGCCTACGGGTAAACTATCAGTTGCGCTCAAAAGCAGCCCTCAAGTTTTGGGCAACGCTTGCACTACAGTTACAATAAAATCGTATGCTTCCTCTAATCCTATGTACTTCTTACCTTAATGACACAAAATGCTACAACGCAAGAGCAAACATCCACGATAACGTCGCTACACAAACAATTGCAAACACTTGCGTCAACACAAAACAAACCGAAAACTACTTTCATACGATCTATGCATTGCTGCTCTATAATACAACAAACACAGAAAGGGTTTGCAAAGATGTATGCTCAAGGGAACCAAATTTTGACAACCATCATAAAAATATAAAATTAAAAAAAAAAACATAAAGTGTGCCTCATTGGCTTCGATTAAATAATCAATAATTACAGAGTCATTCTAACAAGAGGGTGACCTTACTAAAGGCATCAAAATTGTAACCTGCTACAGGTTACAAACACCCTTGCGAACTACATACATAAAAACCAAGCTTAAAACACCTAACCATATGCACAACTACTAAAACCTAGGACCAAGACTAGCCACTTCCACAAAAGACAACCAAGAACCGCCAGCAACCAACCTAATCTTCAGACAGCTGTTCGTTGATCTCCATAAACCCCACTTGTGCTTCCTTAGCAGCAATCCCATCACGCAGACTCTGGATGAGAGTATCAAGCGCAAGCAAGGACTCTCGATCAACGTGTTGCAGCTCCATAAGGCCATCCAGACCATCCACAGCGTCGCCATCAAAAGAACCAAACCAATGAGTCTCCATAATGGTACGGTCACGCTTCTCAATTTTTCCCAACAGTTGCTGATGTTCGTCCTCCATCCGAATCAGGAAAGCACGATCCTCAGTAACCTCGCTGCTGAAAATAAAATTGAAAGTTGTGGCCAGGTTGTCAGACCCACTGGCAGATTTGATCTCCTCGATGTTTGGCATCGCTGTCATGTTGAAGCGGTGGAAAAAGTTAGATGAAAAAAAAGCGTTGACAATTACCAAGTAAGACAACAAAGTATTTATAACCCACCCACCCACCCACCCACTAACTTTGCAAAAAAGTTAGTACAAAAACAAAAAAAATGTACAAAGGGAAAACACAAGTCAAAAAAATAAAAGGACCACTAAAAAAATAAAGGCTTAGCAACAAAAAACTCGAAAAATTCTACACAAATATACCAAACCAAAGGAAAAAAAATATTTATATACAAATGTTAAAAGTTGATGCAAAACCCCGCGGCAGCGCGGCGGACGTTACATTCTCGTTTCAAATATATATGGTGCCATAACACAATACAAAAACTATGCGTAAACCTCATCCTCATTCCCCCTTAGTACTATCTTTAAAACCTATCCTAAACTTGGAAAATCTTACATCGCAATCAAACTGTTAGGCTAATTCAGCGACCAATGGTCATTAAATTTAAATATAAAAAAAACTAAGTATAAGAAAACTCGTTGATAATAAAATCAACGAGCAACTTCAGCAAGGTTCAAGTCAGAGACAACTTTCAAAAATAAAAAAATAGCTTGAAGATATACTTACTAGCTGATGCGGTAGCAACTAGTATGTATAAGAACCACAAGCTAAAGAATAAATGATCATCAATGATCGACAATGCATTGATGATCCTATCAGTTCTTTGATCTACCCAACAGAGTTTAACTCAAAATATCTCTTAGATACTTAGGCAGGACTTCTTCAAGAAAGCAAATGAGCGGAAGAAGATACATCCTAAAAAAGTCAAGACGAGTATGAGTTGGTGAAAAAGAAATGAACAGTTGGGAGCACTGTTCACAAAATTAAGGTTGTTTTGTTTCCGAGAATTCAAGTATTTAATGAAATATGTACTTATCAATTAATTGCTTGACACGTTCCAATAACTCTCACGTGACATCCTCACTTGTATCCCAAATAAAGAGAATGTTTGTCGAAGTAAATGTTATCCCTTCCATATTAAATATCACATTAAAGAAGAGCATTTACTCTCAACTTTGAACTCGTCATTAACCCTGATCATATCAGAGACTCAGAATTCACTTGCAAAGTTTAGGGCACATTTGGTAGAGAGAAAATGCGTTAGAGAATAGAAATTAAAATAAATGAAACAAGTGAAGAATTTTAGTAAATTGTCGTGTTTGATAAAACATAGACTTAATCCGAGAAATGAAAAAAATAAAAAGATTACTTTTGTTAGAAAAACAAAAATACATGAAATAATTTACATAGCATGCTTTTATAAATAAATAAGATAAATCGATGTATTAAATCAACGATCAATTTCACATCACTTATAAAATATGAAAGTAAACAAAAGAAATTTCATTTCTTCCATTTTTCAAGCATTTATTAAAAATTCCAACATTATTTATGATTATATAAAATATTCACGTAATTTGGTTTGCAACTAATATACACATTATGAAGAAAAAAATCTCATTTCTCAACCAAAATTAGTGGAAATAAAACTTTAAAATTTGCACTATCAATTATCTATCAATTCTTTACAATTCTTCGCCTTTTTATTTCTCTAGGCTACCAAAGAAAGGAATTTGAGCCGTTTCCATTTCTCCATTATTATTTCGTTCTATGAAACATCCCCTAACTCGGGTAAAAGGTTTTTACACCTGGTGAATATATTACTCTAAAAATATGTTTAAGTACATATGATACGAGTGAGTCCTGCATCTCAGCTCGTTACATAGGCAGTAAAGTTAACGTAACAAAGAACCACTATTCCTCAACAAAGGAAAAAACGCCTAATCACTAGAATACATTTGACTCAAGATCAAATATAATCTAACGTCTAATTTGAATAAGAAGACGTATATGAAAAGCATCACAAAATGTCAGTTGTTCTTCAGTTAAATCTTCACATTCATAGTTACCATATGGGTTATCATCATAGCTCTCCTTCCAACGATTATATAAGCTCGACTTCCCACTTCCCCCTCCACCTTTAGAGGAACTCGCACTCTTAAGATGTTTAGATGCCATACAACTAGTAGTTTCATTAGAATCCTCAATTACATCCATGTCACTTTCACTATCCTCACTATCCAAGTTAACCTTCTTATTGCTTCCAGTGTTCACATCATCCACTTTCCCTTATAAGAACTCGTACCTTTAAGATTTTTAGATGCCATAAAACAAGTAGTTTCATTAGAATTATCAATCACTTCATTGTCACTTTCACTATCATCATTATCCAAGTTAACCTCCTTATTGGTTTCGATGTTTACATCAACCACTTTCCCTTAACTCGTGTTTGAGTTTCCTGGATTAGAGATCTAAATCAATTGTCATTCAATAGAGTGTTATCCACAAAACACTTGGTAGTTATTTGATTCATTCTAACAAAAATTATAAATTAAAAAGTTTATTTTGTGTGTTCTAACTTAAACTTCTTTTATCTTTGATTTATAAAACTGTTATGAATTAGAGAACTTCACAAACCAATTTTATACAATTAGTTGAGCAACCGAATATTTTATTTATATCTAACACAATACTATTTGATGTACTATGTAGTATTGGATTATAATAACTGTGAAAAATTAGAAGGGAGGTTAAATAGTTTTACCGATTAAAACTTCGTTTTAAACTATTTAGATCGACTTATGTCAATCTATTTAATGTGTATGTTGGATGTTGATAGATAAGCATATAAATAAGAAATGGAAAGATAAAAAGTAAGAAACACAAAACCACAACTCGAGTATTTATAGTGGTTCGACTACAAGGACACCTTCCTTGCCCTACTCTACTCCCCGAGTCACCTACTCGAGAGTTCGTAAGCACTACACAACACAAGCTCCTTAATGTGGCGGAGAAGCCTTCACAACGCCGCCTACTCTTTATCCGGTACAAGGCTAGACACCGGGTTCTTCCACGAGGTAGAACCAACCCTATCACAACGTCGCCTACACTTTATCCGATACAAGGCTAGATACCGAGTTTCATTACAAAGGAGGAACTACTACCCAACAGTACATAAAAACTATCCCAAAGGAGACATACTCCTTATAACGACATCAGAAGGATCTCACTATCCTTTAACCCAAACTAATCTATCTTGTACATCAATGCACCATATCGAATGTACACCCTTGGCACCTTTCACTAATGCATTTGACACGACCCTTTGGCACCTTTCGCTAATGCCTTCGACTTAACTCTTTGGCACCTTTCACTAATGCCTTCGACATGAACCTTCGGCACCCTTCACTAGTTCCTTCGACACGGACCTTCGGCACCTTTCACTAATGCCTTCGACACAACACTTCTAAGGAGGGAGGAAAGAACTATCAACAAGATAACTTCAGTAGTCTTGATGATGACGAAGCTTGGCAACCCATGGACTTGAGCTTGCTCGACTTCAAAAGGTGGTGATCTCGCCTTTAAGAGGAACCTAGAGAATCACACAAACACAAAACTACATAGAAAGATCCTTTGGATATGAGGTTAGAGAGTTTACAATACTAAGAGAGAGTATGTGTAAAAGGGGTGAAATGTAAGAGAGAAATAGCTCACTATTTATCGGCAAATTTCTCTACTGTTCCCCGAATCCCTCCCCAGAGGGATCCGGCTAGTGCAATCCAAGGGATCCACCAGTCTGGGTCAGCTTAAGTCTGGATTTTGGGTTGCAAACTGGGTTATGGGTTTTGGGTTATGAACCATGGGTTATACAAGATGCAATGTATCTAGACATTGGATCATGGGTCATGGGTCATGGTCCATGGATAATACCCAACATGACTTCATGCATGATGTCATGCAATGGGTCATGGGTTATGGATCAAGCTCCATGGGTATGGGTCATGGACTTTGAGTTTTACCCAACTACATTCAGTGTATCTAGTCAATGGGTCAAACATATGTATTCCTATAAAATGTAAACACTATTAATTTTTTAGTGTTTTATATGAAAATGTAAGTGTGTTAGTAAACTATTGGCTAAAACCATTTACGTATTTTATTTGTTTCGTTAAAATGATTTTACGTTTGTTATCGACAAAATATTAGAAGATCGTAAAATATAAATAAACGTTTTTACGGCTTATTTGTATTAACAATCTCCCCCTTCTTGTTGATGACAAAACATAAGATTATTTTAAGGAAAAACTAAAATTCATAAAAGTTTGAATTAAAGTTTTTACTCTCTTCTCCCCCTTTTTGTCGAAACAAAAAGAGCGTCGAAAAGAAACTAACACATTGTTTTTAAGAAAAACGTGTAAAAAGAAATAATATGAAAAATAGATAGTAAGAGAGGAGAAGGATTTTCGTCTTAGCTCCCCCTTGACGAGTGCGTCCCTTTGTGAGGGCGTCAAGGAATTTGGAAGACTAAGCGAGTATGTTGCAATTATGTTTGCAAATGGTTTCGTCTGTGACGAAAAGTGCTCCCCCTTGACGAGTGCCCCTTTGAGAGGAGGACGTCGAGTAGTAATGTAATCCGAAGTGAAAGTATTGCAAGCGTTTTTGCAATGTTTTGCTTTGACAAGAAGCTCCCCATAGTTGAGGGTGTCAAAGCCTTCATGTGTACATTGAAAATCTACAAAACAGATGTTAGAAAACAAGTATATGATGCATAATTTCCTGCAAATGAAACTCAAATTAGTAAAAAGAAGTGTTTCTGTTGCACGGATCCCACGGTTCCTTCATGGAAGGGATCCGTCTAGGCAAAAGTCAGGGATTCGTCTGCCTGCATACCCATGACAGCAATGTAGATGTAAAATGTGGTGTCAACATCAACAAGAGTTATGTATTAAGGTACCAAACATATTATCAGGACCACATAGCATACAACATGTAATATCATTCAATAAAATGAGAGAAATGATGTACATAACTCTAAAACTAAGAAAATGATCCAAACATGAAGTATGATTCCTAATCAATCTAAGTTAAGCTTAAGACTAGAACACCACTTGAATTCCTAAGCTCAAGGAAGTTTAGGTTTGTTGACCTCATCGAAACATTCAAGGAGGTGATAGAAAATGAAACGTAGCTCGTCACGTACTTCATGTACTAAACCTTCAACATATTGACAATGATAACAATCTTTGTCATGGCTAGGGAATGGTGGTGGTAGGAAGGGAGTGGTTTGAGATGGAAGGTTGGGTTGAGGTTCCATAAAAGAAGAAGGGTTTTGTGGAGGTATGTTTGATGAAGTTGGAGGTGGTTCAACTACGGGTGCTTGTGGTGGTAGAGAGGTGTCTACTTCCATGTGATCCGGTTGTTGATTCCTCATAATCCAAAATAAACTATTTGAGGGTGATGGAGAAAATGTGCTAGTGTTGTTTCAACACCATTGTTTTGTTGTTGCGCTATTAGCTCAATTGAGGAGAATGTTGGCAATGGAGGAGGATGAGATGGCCTAGAAGGCAAGTCCTCTAAATTGTAGAGGTGTGGAGATGAGAGTGGAGTGGTGAAGGATATGGCTCTAGGCACTAAGGGTGATGGCTTAGTGGAAATAGGGGTGTTTGGTTTAGGAGGTATAGTAGTGTTTGGCAAGGGTAGTTTTGTGGGAACAATCCTTTTGGGGATTGGTTTGATCGGTTGATTTGGTTGAGAGGGAATTCTAGCGTTTGTGGTTTTAACAGGTGATGATTCGATTGAAGAGATTTCGTGAACAACCCGAGTAAGTTTCTTGGGAGGTCCTTTGGTGGATGAGTTAGCACTAGGAGCTTTCCTTATGATGAGATGACAAATTGATAGTGAAATAAGGGTTTTTAGTTGCTGATAATGAGGTTGTAAGTGGTGATTTGGAAGTACTAACAAAGAGGTTTATATAAGGAAGGAGTTAGTAAATGAATTTAAGGCTTAAGCCACTAAAATCCTTCAAATTGCAATGATTTGCATGCACAAGAGTCAACTACAGAGTTGCACTGATCTAGGAAGTCAATTAAGACAAGGTGGAGTGTTCAAGTTAGCAAAGAGAGCTTGAAATGATTGTTTTAGCATAATCTATGCAGCCGGTTCCCACGGTTCCCTCCATTGAGGGATCCGTCTAGGCTAAACCTAGGGATCCGGCTATCAACAATCACAGAAAAGGAAGATGATGTCTAGCAAGGTCTAATACCTATACATCTTGAGTGTTTTCAGTATTCTTAGGTGTCTTAAATGATATGAGACTTAAATGATCATGTGAAATGAGTGAGGGTAGCTAATGATTGTCTTTTATGGAAAGAATTGGGGTTTTATGAGCACCAATGGATGATCAAGGATGACAATAAGAGATTTGAGAGTGTCAAGTGGAGTCAAATGATCCTAGAGATCAGATGGCAACTTAAAAGAAATTTGAAAAATTCTTCAAAAATCATAAGAAATGAAAAACTAGTTTTTGGCCTATTTTGAGGTAGGGATGACTAAAATCAATTTGCTAAAATTGAGAGAAATATCAAACTAGGTGTTTTGAGATGTGAGGAACAATGTGTGAGTATTGGAGCGGAAATATGGTGAGTTTTGGTGAAATGATAAAACAAAAACACCTTGAATGAGATCCTAAGTTAGCTATGAGTGAGTGTGAAACCAACTGAGCTTGGGGAGGACTTAAGTGATCATAAAGTATTATGTTTAACTAGTATGATAAGGTCTGGAAGAAATAATTGATATGAGAATGTTTAAAAATCTACTTCTGTTGCCCGTATCCCACGGTTCCCTTACTTTAGGGATCCGACTAGTAGAAAGTCAGGGATCCGGTCAACTGAGACAGAATACTTAACAGTGAACGAGCACTATTTTTGTTCTAAGTGTCTGATTATAAAAGCTCATGATAACTAAACACATATAAAAGCAGGATGAATGTTTTATTTCATAGGAATGATCATGTTACAAAGGTAAAAGATGAATCCTAAAGATTGATTCTAATTGAAGAAAAGACTAGGTTTCTCTCGCGATTTATCGTCGAATGGGTGGTGAGTATTTGAGGAATCAGGAATGAAGAATGACGTGATGTGAGATGTGTTCAAAGGTTCCATCATTTTGTTCTCAAGTATGTATAAGGGGCTTTGAAATTGAGGATGATAGTACATGATATGATGATAAAGGCGTGTTAAGAACATTCCGTATGGAATAAGTTTGTTCTTGCTACCTTGGACATTTACAATTCGTCTTGCGAAGAAGTAGGCGAGATTGTATGGTTGTTGAGTTAGGATACAGTACATCATGTGAGCACAACTCCCATCAATAAAACTAGTTTTATTCTTTCCTTCTAAAGCCAGTTGCATAACACAAGACCAAACATTATAATTTTTAGTTCCTTTTAGTTTAACAGACACACAAATAAGTGATTCAGAGTCATTAGGGTGCACGTGTAAAGGGTGACTCAGGTCTAATTTACTGCTTAAAGTGACAGGGTCAGGGTCAGATTTAACAAAATACTCATCAGTAAAACCATGCACATACATGATTACAAAATAAAAAAGCAAACAAACAAAGACTGAAGCACTAAAAAAGGACAAGAAGGAAGTTCCCAGTTTTTTCTTACCACTAAAGTGGTAGGTCAAGGGCGCACACAAGCATAATTAACAATAATAAACAAGAAAAAAACAAATCACCACAACACCTCAAATAACACAGAACCACCAACAATCAACAAACTCAAGTTCCAATGTTTCCAAATCCTGTCCTCCAGCAATCTATTGCAAGAAAATAAAAATAAAGAAAAGAAGAAAAGTGTGAGAGGTGTTATAGTGCACGCAAAGTGTAATCATCGGCGGATACCAACCTACTACACCCTTGATTCACTTAGTCAAGGGATATAGCAGATACAAACAACCCAGATCCAAGAACCAAAAACCCTAATTTTTTAAAATTAGGCGTTTCTTCTAAACCACTCCAAGATGCAATAATACCACCATATCTATTGATTAAACCAACTTAATCGAAGCCAAAAGCCTTTAGAGAGTAAAAGCCCCAAAAAATTACCAAACCCTAATTTTTTAAAAGATTATGCGTTTTAGAAAATCTTTTATATCCGAACAATTAAACACCATAACAATCAACTAATACAAGTTAATTGAAAAATTATTAAAGAATTCTAGAAAATCCCCAAATTTTTACTAAACCCTAATTTTGTTAAAAACAAATTTTGAGCAATATTTGAAAACATGGCTCTGATACCATGTAACAAAACATAATTTAAGACACACAAAGCTTTTATTAATTTCTGAAAACCAGAATACAACCAACACCAATACAGATCTCGATCTATATGAAGAATCAACCACAAGATTACCACAGCTACTCTGGTGTGATTCTTATATCTAAATTGATATAAGTTATATTACAAAAGAATAACAAACTAAGAGAACAAGATTTGATCAACATTAAGGTTACAAAGCTTATGAAGATATGAGAGAATATGTGAGTTTTTTACCACAAAATAATGAATCAGCTATCAAAACTTTAGCTTATGTACTCCTTAGCACCAACTTCAATCTTCTTTGCACTTTAGCCCTTGAGATATTCGTCAACCAGTCCCTCCGTGCTTTATCCTTTATATCTTGACCTCAAGTCTTTCAACAAATGTTCAATCGGTAATAACATAACAAACACAAGAACTAGAAAAAACAATATCCCCTGAACATAACTTTTCAAATTAAAGGTTACATTTTAACAAATGTTTTAATCACCGGCTTACCCTTACTGATTATATATAAACGCTTTAAAGAATATTAATATACACAACTAAACGTGCATATACAGATTATGTATATTTCGGGTCGGGCTGGGGTAGAAATATTACGCCTTGGTTTCAGCCCCAAACCCAAAAAGTCATCATCATCCACCGAAGGTTAATTTCATTTCGATTTCCCCTCATATTCGAGTATTTCTGCCATCTATGATAACGTACAATTGTTTAATTAGAGATTAAGATTAAGAGGACATGGCTAGTGGGTTGGTGCGTTACTTTGGAATTACATCTAACATAAAAACTTAGAATAATCTAATTGATAATTGTAAGCTTTAGACATTTTGTTTGTAACAAACAACTTTTCGTAATAAACCAATGACCACAGAGTCCAAATTAAGGGTCGACTAGATCTCATTTCAACGTCAATCATTTATTACACACAAACATTTTGTTTGAAAGGAAAAGATACAAAAACACACGCATCCTGAGAGGCTTAAATCACTAGACTATGGTTATTATGCCATGATCGAGCAAATACTAAAAATGTAAGAAACCTTTCAAATATCATACAATAATTCGCTAAAAAGCTTCATATCTTGAGCATGTAGCGAAATAACAATCGACATGCTCCCATCGTTGATCGGACTTGGTAACACATAACTTAGACCATCAGCTGGGATATAAGCAGGTCCCATGAATATAGGCCGGCCCCATCCAAAATCAGCCTCGTGTATTCCTAGCCTGGTCCAGCTATTTATCATAATATTAGGACATTTCAACTCAAACCCACGAAACATGGCATCCAGATCGGGTTGTAGTTCCAAATAGTCGATTGCTGACCTTAAATAATCGTTTTTCCTATGTGCTAACGCATCATGAATTTTTTTCCCTGCATACAAAGTTGCTGCCAATTGAAGCTTGCCTGCAACCGCAATAGGAGTGGTCATAAATATAACATTCCCAAAGTAGCCAGGTGGCAAAGCTGGCTGAAAGCGTGCACGCCCATCGGTAGGGATGTACAGCTCGGTCTCCTGATCATTCTGCAGCCCACGGACTTTACACAATGACTTCCAAATATGGCCCGCTAGCATTTCATACGCGCTTAATTTGATAGTGTTTCCATCTTCCTTTGCATTCTCTTTGAGTAGATTGAGTTGGTCTTGTGTCAACTTGAAAATGGAGGTGACGATTTCATCTGATAGCGATTTGATTGGGGGTGATTTCATCGATGGAACAGGTTGAAATTCAATGTGCTCGAAAGTGGGATGTGGTGGGTCTCGAGGTCGGAGGAGGGTTCGATCTATGAAAGGTGGGAGAGTGACGTCAAGACCACGAGCCATTTCGGACCATGAGTTAATGAAGTGCATCATAGATAACCCATCTGCAACATGATGGTCTATCCCAACTCCTAGCGAAACTCCCCCACATTTGAAGTAAGTTACCTAATAAACATAACCCAAATTAGGCAATTAGCCCATTTATTAGTAAACAAAAAGTCGAGTTTCATATATACACATACCTGTACTACCAATAGAGGGAATGACTCAATTCCCAGCGAGTAATCAACAGTTGGAAAAAGTTTTAGAAATTCCAGTCTTGGTGCAAAATCACCGAAATCATCAAGTACACCATCGGCTTCAGCTTCTACAAACAACGCGCCTTGTCCTTGACAATCGATCTCAATCCTTCCATCTTGGTCTTCATTTAATCGACCTACCATTGGAAAAAATGGAACCAAAACCCTACTCAAAGCTTCCTTCATCACTTTGGCATCAAAGAAGTTACTCACGGCCATGTTGGACCGGTAAAAGTATACAAATTGTGTGTGACAATACTTCGGGACCATAAGGTCGAGGTTGGACATCCATAGCTTTGTCTTCGGAGTATCCTCGGTAGGCTTCACCATCATCGATTCCCTTACTGTTACCTTCATCGTTTCTAATAAATCTGCATGTGTAAAACAATGAAAATCTATATTGCAAACTGAAATTCAACGTGAAAACTGAAGAAATCAACAAAGCGTTTTAATTACCTGCCTGTGAGTATTATGTGTTGAAGATCAGCTGCGACGGTATTTATGTATACTAACTCTTTGAATTCATTAGTTAGCAAAAGGCAGAAAATAAAACAATATTATAATTTTCAAGTAGCACTATTTATATGGTTTATTTCAGTAAAATGATATATATATTGTAAAGCTAGTATATGAAATTAAACCTATCACAAAGGGGTATTTATATTTGAGTAAAATAAATGTTAGTTAAAGTTGTGAAAGGGTATAACTGAACAAGGGATATGGTTTTAGAACTAGAACTGTATATAATTTTTTTTTCTAGGCAGGTGTCCATAAGTTTCTGTATTAAAAACACTACCTCGTACGTACAGCTAGTAAATCTAGTTTCTGAAAGGAAAAAATACTCCGTAGAAAATTTTTACGGTTAACTTACCCATTAGCATGTTCACTAGATCTTAGCGGCAACTTAGCTACGCATTTCTCTGCAATAATTTATGAATAAGAATTCTTGGAACAACTATTTCCATATTCGTTCCAATTATTGGAAAAACTTAGCTGTAAACCGAACTGGAACTGGAACCAAAATCGAGAACCCTATTCGTTCCATATATTATGCCCAATTTCAATTCATCGTTCTCTCAATTCCGGTTCTAAACCGAGCTCGCCCCTAGATACTCGTGTATTATGCGTGTAAATCAACGTCTATGTATGTATTCTTTGTATTCTCCATAATGCTGCGTGTTATTACGGGTAAATTAGGGAAAATAACTTAAAAAACATCATACTTGTCCAAAAATACATTTCTGGGTATCGAACAAATTTTTTTGCTTATATGCGCATTGAACTTTCAATTTTAGGCTTTTTTGAGGTACTAAACTTTCAATTTCAAACTTTTTAAGGTATTTGTGTGACATTTTTGCCCCTGGATTTTTAATAATTTGAGGGGCAAATTTAAGTTATTATCCCGATAAATTATTACTATTATTTTATGGCAAATCAAATGATTATTTCTTAAAAGCAAAGCTTATATATAACTACAACTAGTACAACCAGAAATCCACTACAAAAGCCGCCACAATTGGTAGTACATGACCCCATAACACTCGAGCATTTTCTGCTAGATTAAAAAAAACAAAAGAAACACAAAAGATTAGAACTAGAGCAAAAAATAAATGATATAGTGACTATATAAACACCGTCGCATCATTCTCAGTGTCATATCATCTATCACAAACCTTTTGTTCTTCAACTCATTTCCACAGGTAATTAAGCTATAAGAATCTTGGTTGATTACTACCTTTATTAATCTAAAAGTTATTACATAATAGTGTATGATTATATCTCGCAGTTGGTGCATGCTTTAATTATGAAGATTGTGGTAAGAGAATCGATGATGGTGAGGCCAGCGGAGGAGACACCAAAGATAAAGGTGTGGAACTCTAACCTTGACGTGTTTGTTTCCGATTATCACACACAAACCGTGTATTTGTACCAGTCCAATGGGGCTGTCACGAACTTCTTTGATACCAAAGTTATAAAGGATGCTCTGGGAAAAGTGTTGGTTGCATTTTATCCAGTGGCAGGGCGACTAAAGGAAGACAAGAATGGTCGGATTGAGATCGATTGTCAAGGACAAGGTGTGTTATTTGTGGAAGCTGAGTCCGATGGTGTGATCGATGATTTTGGTGATTTTGCACCAAGAATGGAGTTTCTTGAACTTATCCCAACGGTTGATTATTCATTAGGAATTGAATCATATCCTCTACTGCTTGTGCAGGTAATGAAACTCGGCTCTTTCACCAATTTGGGTTGTACTAGTATTATTTTAATACATCAATAAACTAATTAATTGGTCTTAGTACTACTAGTGCTATTTATCAACTAAACTACGCTTGTTGGAGTTTAATAACACGCTGAAAAGTAAAAAGTTATACAATATCTGAGCTTAGCGACACACTAAAAAAGTGTGAGTTGGGTTTTGTTAGTGATTCTTTTTGTGATAAAACTGTGTCATAAAAGTCAATAGAACATACATTCCAAAATTTCTTTTGTGTCAGTACATATACATCTCTCCTAGTGTGGCCTTTTTTATGAAAGAAAAAGACTTCGTATACAGCACAAAAACGAAGGATCTAAACACTTTTAGTGTCAGGGGAAACTCAGGTTTGTGACAGCACTTATCCTGTCACTGAAGCTTTGTCACCTACTTTAAATATCTCTCCTTTTTCAGTGACACTTTTGTGTTGGTGAAACACAGTAAACATTTTTTTTAGATAGTGACCAGTCCATCGATTTTAATTGGTGCCTTTTCTATTTGTCACGTAATATACGAAATACTTATTGGATTTTGGATAAAACACTCCAGAGTATCCGCTACAAGAAAATATATATTTTGGTGGTTCTAATTGTATATTGTATATTACTATATACTATACTAAAAGGCGGGGAAGAAAACAGTAACAAGCCAACACATTAAATGCTATCTTTAGCATCTTGGCAAAAATAGCCTCTGAGGTTTAAGTGACGTTGCAAAGTAAGTCCTTTAGCATTAATTGCTATCTATAGCAATTTGGCAAAAACAGTCCCTAAGGTTTAAGTGTCGTTGCAAAGTAAGTCATGTAGAATTAATAACTATCTATAGCAATTTGGCAAAAATAGACCCTAAGGTTTAAGTGTCGTTACAAAGTAAGTCCTTTATAGCCACGAAAATAGTCCCTAAGGTTTTAATTGTATTTGCAAAGTCGGTCCTTCAAGGACTAACCAAATAAATATCCAAACAAATTTTCCGGTCATTCATCAGTTCCAAATTCACGTCTACAAAAGCAATCCCGCTGCATCGCGCGGGTTTCCACACTCGTATATACTATTCAGCGTACAAGTTTTGCAAACTAGGTGCATTAAATGCAATGTTTGCCAACTTGGCAAAAATAGCCCCTGAGGTTCAAGTGTCATTGCAAAGTAAGTCCTTGAGCATTAATTGCTATCTTTAGCAATTTGGCAAAAATAGTCCATAAGGTCTAAGTGTCGTTACAAAGTAAGTCCTGTAGAATTAGTACCTATCTATAGAAATTTGGCAAAAATAGTCCCTAAAGTTTAAGTGTCGTTACAAAGTAAGTCCTTTGTAGCCGCGAAAATAGTTCCTAAGTTTTAAATTGTATTTGCAAAGCCGGTCCAAACAAATTTTCCGGTCATTCACCAGTTCCAAATTCACGTCTACAAAAGCAATCCCGCTGCATCGCGCGGGTTTTCCAACACTCGTTACATCTAAAAGTGTCATTAAATCTAATTTTTAAAAACAATTATAAATTTTTTTAGGTAAAAGGTCAAAATTTTGATATTCAATTACTTTTTGTAAAGAAATATGTCATAAAAGGCAAAAATTTTGCTTACACTTTTTTGTGTCATTAATAATTATAATTAAACTTTTACCTACACATTTTAAGTGTAGAAAAAACACCCCAAAAAATAAGGGCATTTTTTTTTAATTTGTATTTAACATTTCGGTACTTTTTTGGGATATGTTTTCAAATTTTAATGACGCATATTTTAGTGTCACTAAAGGACAATTTTTGTGTAGTGATCTTAAGTGTGGTTCGAATTTTTTTACCTATATATCTTAACGTGTTTTCAACAAACATTTTAATAATTTGCGCTATTTCTAAAATATAATTGTACATAAATGGAAGCACTATAGTATCTGATATGCGTAATTGAGCAGGTAACCTTTTTCAAATGCGGAGGAGTTTCACTAGGAATTGCGATGCACCATCGTCTTGCAGATGGTTTATCAGCACAACATTTCATTAACTCATGGTCCGAAATGGCTCGTGGACTTGATATTACTCTCCCACCTGTCATAGACCGGACCCTGCTCCGTGCTCGAGAGCCACCACACCAAGATTTTGAACACATCGAATTCCAGCCTGTTCCACAAATGAAATCATCACTGCTTAAATCCCAGTCTGATGAAACCATCACATCCTCCATTTTCAAGTGGACAAGAGACCAACTCAACCAACTCAAAGAAAAATCCAAGGAAGGGGGCAACACAATTAACTTCAGCTCGTACGAAATGCTTGCCGGTCATATTTGGAGATCGGTGTGTCAAGCTAGGGGGCTGGCAGATGATCAAGACACGAGGCTTTACATCCCCCTTGATGGGCGGGCTCGTCTTCAGCCCACTTTGCCACCAGGCTATTTCGGGAATGTTATCTTTATGGCTACACCTGTAGCAGTATCAGGCGAGCTTGAATCAAACCCTACTTGGTATGCTGCTAGTAAAATCCAAAACGCGATAAGACAAAGGAATGACGACTACATGAAGTCGGCAATTGATTATTTGGAACTACAACCAGATTTAAACAATATGTTTCGTGGTCTCCAAAATTTGGAATGTCCTAATCTTTTGATAAATAATTGGACCAGGCTACAGATATACGAGGCTGATTTTGGATGGGGCAAGCCTATCGTCATGGTTCCTGCTTGGATCCCACTTGATGGTTTGAGTTTAGTATTACCAAGCCCAATCAGCGACGGAAGCATGTTAATCGTCACTTCGCTGCAAGCTCAACACATGAAGCTTTTTAGTAAATTCTTGTATGATATCTAAATTGTTTCATACATGGTCTACCAACCAATAGGTTGTCGTTGAAGCTCATGAACTACGATTTACAAAAACGTACTTAAGTATTTCCCCTTTATAAATGTGTAATAATAAAAGGATTGATATTTAATATGTTGTCTCTCCCCTATATACGTGTGAAAGGTTTCACACTACTTACATATTATGGTAAAAGCTAAAAATATGCAATGTATTTTTTCAAATAAACATGTTTACGCAACGTATTTTGTAAATTGTCAAAGATACGCAATATATTTTTAAATAATCTTCGATTTAGCGAATATGACCGGTTAGCAGCAGGTTACCAGGTCACCCTTGATTAAAAGATACACCGTTGGTCTCCAAACTGGACCAAATTCACGCATTTAGTCCTATTTTGATAACCCTCGTTAAAAAAAATTTAGAAAAACTTTTAAATTTTTTTTCTTAAAATCTACTTAAAATATATTTTTTTTAATTTATATTTTAATAAAAATGGATAAACTTTTTTATACACTTTTTTTCCGTTTTTTTTTAATCCAGATAAACTCTATATTTTTTTTAATATTTTGAAATTTGTAAATTTATAAAAATAATTATAAATTATGACAATTTTTAAAAAAATCTAAAAAAATCGAAAAAAACTTTTTTTAAAATCTGATTTTTTTTTTTAAATCTGTATAATTTTTATTTTTTTAAAGATTACAATTTTCAAGATTTTTTGAAAAATATAAAATTTTATCCAGATTTAAAAAAAAATCTTGAAAAACTTTTTTAAAAATCTGATTTTTTTTTTTTGAAAAATCTGGAAAAACTTTATTTAAAAAAAATTACAATGTTCAAGATTTTTAAAAAAATATAAAAAGTTTATCCAGATTTAAAAAAAATAAAAAAATAAATGTATAAAAAAAAATTATCTATTTTTTTTTCTAGTTTTAAATTAAAAAAAAGATTTTATCCAGATTTCAAGAAAAAAAATTTAAAAGTTTTTTATTTTTTTTTTAACGAGCGTTACCAAAATATGACTAAATGCGCGAATTTGGTCCAGTTTGGGGGACCAACAGTGTAGCTTTTAATCAAGGGTGACCTGGTAACTTGCTGCTAACCGGTCATATTAGCTAGATCAAAGATTATTTAAAAAATGGTTGCGTATCTTTGACAATTTACAAAGTACATTGCGTAGACCTGTTTATTTGAAAAAATATGATGCGTATCTTTAGCTTTCACCCTACATATTATTACGTGTTTGGGTAATTACTCCCTCCATCCTAAAATTATTGTCTCTGTTAGACTTTTTAAGTCTTTTTATGTAAACTTTGACTTTAAATATTTTTGTTTGTGCTGTATAATAAAACCAAAATATTTATGGTTCGGTTAATACTTGATGAAACTTTGACTTTAAATATCTTTTTATGGTTCGGTTAGGGTTTGGGCCCATGGGTTGCCTTTGTGGATCATGATGGATCGGGGTGGCAGTTAGAGGCTAACCATCACGATGCGCTTGTGACAGATGAGTGTCCCATTTATTAATATTTTCATTTGGTCAATCGTTGAATAAAAAATCAACTCAAAAGGTAAATCTGCCATTCCAGATAATCCAATACGAAAATAAACACACAAGACCCTTTCTTCCAAATACATCTAGTTGCTATAAATAATACTGCTATAGAAATATTATTTGCAGTGTTTAGAAATTCTCAATAACTCTGTAGTTCATCCGAATTATCACCACTTCGTGTAGTGTTGAGAATTGCTACATAAGTTGCTTCATTATATCTTGAGAGGCAATTTGTCAGTAACCCGGAACACGATTTTTCTGAAAGGACGGTGGGGGCGAAATTGCTTTAAAGAAAGAGAGAACTCGCCTTGAAGTAACAAGTAGTAATGCTAAACTTCGTTTTAGAAAACCATCTTTCTAAACCCTATATCTAACATTACGGAAATATCATTTTTCTGGATACAAATTTTCGTAAACATATAGGAATTGAATATTTCGTCTATTAAGGGAATTTCCCGAATACCTGACATAGAGATGATATTCCCATTAAAACTACTAAATATGCTATTTAAATGAAACCGAAAACTTGACAAGAATTGCAACTAGAAAACACAGTATGCCATGTAAGTATACAAAATATAATGTAAACGTGAATGATGATTTTATTACTTAAATAATTACAGATCAATCGAATGGGGCTACATATACGAAGATACATAAACTATTTTGGGTAAACCCCACAAATCAATGGAATCACCAATCAATGTACAGCTAATTACATTGTAGTTATCCACTAATTGACACCTACTGATCTTATCACAATATATGGTTAACACTCCCCCGCAGTCCGAGTGGCGAAATCATGAAAGCTCGGACTGGAGAGTAAAAGCTAATAAACAATAAAGTAAAACTAATAAATAATTGTTGAAGAAGACATTCAAAAGCAAGACAACGCACATCTTCGAGTAGCAGTAGACATAAACACGCAACAAACCGGATAAACCAAAGTATCCGAACCAAACAGAATAAACCAAAGTATTCTGACCAAACGGGGATAACCCAAAGTATCCCCTACAACTAAAACAAATGAGATAACCCAAAGTATCCCCTACAACTAAACAAAATAAATTACAACTAATACTCATGCACTAACATCAAAAAAAAAAGATAAGAAAACGAAAGTTTGTTTTAAAACTTCAACCACCAAAGAACCTTCCGAACAAACATGGTGTGCTTTTTCCTAGAAAAATAAAAAGTTCCACCATCATTATTATTATTATTATTATTATTATTATTATTATTATTATTATTATTGGTATTATTAATAATAAAAAATCTTAACATATCTTAAAACCACCGAACATACTCATTTGTACTTTGCAAAAACCAACGACTGCACCACCGTCTTTTTCATTTGCGGGGCAACCCTTGTAACTTTAAGCAGCCTCAAACCTTTGGTTTTAAAACCAAATATCCAAACACAGATTCAAACCAACAACAGCAGCAGCCACTCCAAACAAACCATCCCATCATCATCATCTCATCTCACTCGGCTTTTAATCACAGCAACACCTCCAACGATAATCAACTAACACGAACAATAATCAAACAAATCAAAGTGGAGATCAAAACAGCAGCACCAACGAGAAACAAATATAACCAAAGTATCGACGAACTATGTATCAACTGATTACGAAATGAAGCAGCAGCGTAATGAACAAAGATACCAACTATCAACAGCAAAGAAAACTTTTAAAGGGAACGATTTGTGTAGGGATGAAGTATATATGATGGAGATAAGGATATAAGTGCTCCGATCCGCCAGCCGAAGCCGACGGCCGGAAAAATTAAAGTGGTGGCTGAAGAGTTAAGGTTTAGGGTTAGGTGTGTTTTGGATCTTGATGTGTATTTTTCATCCTGCTTTAAATTTATAAACTAAGATATACAAGGATTAACACATACAAACGGGCAGAGAACCCGATCGATTGTAATAAAGCCTAGGTAAATCTAAGTGTCATCCCTAAGAGTTGTTGTTTAAAAGAACTAAGGTATTATGCGTTTAAAAGGTTTTGATATGAAAAGGTATATTGATAATTAAAATCCTGTGTGAAAAACTAGAAGGGGGTTGAATAGTTTTACCGATTAAAACTTCGTTTTAAACTATTTAGATCGACTTATGCCAATATATTTGATGTGTGTGTTGGATAATGATAGATAAGCATATAAGTAAGTAATGCAAAGATAAAGAGTAAAGAAACACAAAATCACGACACGAGTATTTATAGTGGTTCAGATACAAGGACACCTTCCTTGCCCTGCTCCACTCACCGAGTACCCAACTCGAGAGTTCGTAAGCACAACATAACACAAGCTCCTTAATGTGGCGGAAAAGCCTTCACAACGCCGCCTACTCTTTATCCGGTACTAGGCTAGACACTGAGTTCTTCCACGAGGTAGAACCACACCTATCACACGTCGCCTACACTTTATCCGGTACAAGGCTAGATACTGAGTTCCATTACAAAGGAGGAACTACTACCCAACACTACACCACAACACAACTACCTCAAAGGAGACACACTCCTTGTTACAACACTAGAAGGATATCAATATCCTTTAACCCAAACTATCTATCTTGTACATCGATGCACCATATCGAATGTACACCCTTGGCACCTTTCACTAATGCCTTCGATATGACCCTTCAGCACCTTTCACTAATGCCTTCAACACGACCCTTCAGCACCTTTCACTAATGCCTTCAACACAACCCTTCAAGAGGAAAGAACTATCAACAAGATACACTTCAGTGGTCTTGATGATGATGAAGCTTAGCAACTCATGACCTTGAGCTTGCACGTCTTCAAGAGGTGGTGATCTCGCCTTTAAGAGGAACCTAGAGAAGCACACAAACATAAAACTACATAGAATGATCCTTTGGATCATAGGTTAGAGATGTTATGATAAGGTTTTAAAAGGTACCTTTTTTAGGGGTCGTTCAAGCCCTTATTTGATCACTTTTGTATCCGTTATTGCTTAATATCGTTCCTTTTCACTTTTTAGGTCTCTTGAAGGCAAAATGCTGAAATGGCACTTATTTGGACGAAAAGGCGCGGATATACGAAGAAAATGGCCAAAGTCAAGAATCGAGACACTCAAGCTGCTGAAATACAAGGGGACGGCGTCAGGCACAACTAGTGACGCCGTCGGAGAACTTTTGTGACGACTCAGTAGCCAAATTTCTTTTTTACACTTGACGGCGTCAGAAAGCCGACGGCGTCACAACCACAAGGTGACGCCGTCACAAGGTGATCAAGACTATCACAGCATGTGCGCGAAGTAGTTGATATTGTTTTGGCCATAACTTTTGCATACGAACTCGGATTTAGGTGGTTCAAAAGCCCACGCGACCGGAACGAGAAAATCTACAATTTGGTGAAAAAATGGTCGTGACGCCGTCACTCTATAAGTGTGACGCCGTCACCCTTTGCCGACAGAAAATCTGCCTATAAATAGAACATTATAACTTCACTTTTTGTAGACTCTAAACCCTAACTCCGATTCCAAGGATTAGATAGGTGTTTTTCCAGCAACTTTGAAGGTTTCAATCACTCCAAAAACATCTTGTAATGGTTTGTTGATTATATCTTAATCCATATATTCAATTTATCATTATGTCTATCCTATATTTGATTGATTGTGTGTATGCTTGCATGTTTACCATGTCCGGCTAAATTACTTGTGTGTTTGCTTAGATATATGAAACCTAGTTGTTAATTATTGTTAGGTTGTCTCTTATCTTAATTGTAATTGGCTTAGGAGTGCGACTAGGCTATCGTTGTGTCTAATACTTGATAAATCTTTGATTGTTTATGAATGACTTAGTGGATTTCGTTTACTAAACCCAAAGATAACCTCAAAGTTAGTTTATGAATGACTTAGTGGATTTTGTGTACTACACTTAAAGGTGACTTCAAAGAGTTAGGGAATGCACACCTTACAACCTTAGAAAACACAACGCATTAAGAATAAGGACGTGACAATTCAACCTTCAATAGGAGATAACTAGGGAGTAGTAGAATCTAGGTAAACACATCTTTAACTATCATACGAGCACACAACAATAGATATAGACTATCCTCACCTTAGATTAGATAATTAGATAAGTAGAGTAATCGGTAGCAATACCAACCCCCCAAATTCAAACCCCGAGATTCGTACCTTTCCAATTCATAAAAATATAAAAATACAAAAAATAATCTTCCTCAACCCCAACCTTAGCGTAGTAACTTCTCACTAGCATTCCTATTCCCCTAGAGAACGATATCAATACCCGTGGCTTACCCTAATTACTACACTACAACGATTAGGTTCACTGCCTAGGGTGTTATAAAACTTGCTCGAAGAAAAGGAAGTTTCCTTGACCCCGAACGACGCGTGTAGCGTTATCAAGTTTTTGGCGCCGTTGCCGGGGAATAGAATAGCTAGTTAGTAGTCCACCTCGTTTAGGTTCTTTGCTTGATTCCTATCAAGTAAATTTTTCTCATTTTTAGCTTTCTCGTAGTCTATCCCCCTTCTTCGTGACCTTTGTTCGTAGTCCCATCACTTTTCATCATGGAAGGTGATAACCAACCACCACTCATCAACCCACCACCAAATGACCCGCCAAGAGGCCGTACTCTTGGAGAATACTCAAGACCAAGCCACCTAAGCTATAGAAACACCATTGAGCTTCCTGACCAAGCCCGAACTATGGCCCTGCGATCCGACACCATCCGGTTGGTGCAAAACGGATGTGCATTCCATGGACTTCGTTCCGAAGATCCTAATCAGCATCTTAAGGATTTCCTTAAAATTGCCGATTCCATCGACCTTGATGCTACTACTCGGGAGACCACGCGTCTGCGTCTCTTCCAATTCTCTCTACGGGACCAAGCTAGTAATTGGCTTGACGGACTTCCCGCCGGATCCATCTCAAGATGGGATGATCTCACCACTCGTTTCCTCGCCCAATTTTTCCCACCGGAGAGAACTACCAAACTTAGGAATGACATCTTGATGTTCCAACAACGACAAGGCGAAACTCTGTACGAGGCGTGGACTCGATTTAAGGAATTGCTCCACAAAGTCCCTCATCACGGCATCGATCTTTGGCTTCTAGTCCAAATCTTTTACGATCGTGTCAACTTCTCAACTAAGAAATCCATCGACCAAGCGGCCGGTGGTAAACTTAGTAAACTCACCGTGGAAGAATCATGGGGTACAATAGAGGACCTTGCCCTCTATGAAAATGAATGTTGGAATGACCCCCGTGAGTTGTCCAAAACTGATAAGGCAGTCTCTTTGCCTCCCATTGACTCACAACCTTCCAATCGTAGGATGCTCGAACTTGAAGATCAAGCCAAATTCCTAATGAACTCCTACGAGACTCCTAAGCTTGAGCCAAATAACTTAGGAAAATCCTACAACAACCCTCCAAACACCGGAACTTCCACTAGTCTTGAGGGAATGGTGTCCAAATTCATGTCATCTCAAGAAGCTCGATTGACGCAACTTGAAGCCGATTTCAAGCAACGACAAAGCGAGATGACAACCAAGCTCGACACCCTCTTAAAAGCCTTCAATGGACATAGGGATGTAATACAGGAAAAAATGGCGGAGATGATGGACTCAGTGAAAGAGTACACTAAGACGAAGATTCCCGAGAAGGTGCTAGTGAGGAACGATGAGCACGCCACCCCCACTTTGTCTATTAACGCCATTTCCATTTCTTCTGATGAGGATGGAGTAGTTGAGAAGAAGGAGCCTGAGAGCAGCAAGGATGGTAAAGATAAGAATGAGGCTCGGACTAATGATGAACCCAAATTCATCAAGCATTACCTTAAGCATGAGATCAACAATAAAACAATCATTAACCAAGTGAAAAACTTTAGGTGCAATGATGTTCTTAGGAAAGCCCTCTTAGGTGAAGTAGGAGAGGAAGAGTATGACACCATGCCTATTGGACCTATGTATGAGTCGATTCTGAGAAAGCCAGTAACTAAGAAGCAAGAGATCTCTGGGAACTTTGTAATTCCATGTAGCATAGGTGACTTAGAGAACCTAAATGCCTTGGCCGACCAGGGATCCGATGTAAACATAATGCCGCTGTCAGTCTATAATAAGTTGACTAAGGAGGAACCGACCAAGACCAATCTTAGACTTTCCTTAGCAAATCATTCATATGTTTATCCCATAGGAATAGCGGAGGATGTCTTAATTGAGGTTGCCAATATTGTCTATCCGGTGGACTTCGCAATTGTAGACATTGAGGAAGATAAAAACCTGCCATTAATCCTGGGAGCACCTTTCCTGACCACCGCCAAGGCAACCATCAAATGCGGTGAAGGGATTATGATACTCAAAAGTGGAAAAGGACAAGTTAGGGTACCTATTGTTCCGAGATATCCTTTGAAGATTATGGAGAAGGTAAAAGATATGAATTCGCAGGTCTCCAATAATGTCGTTCAGAAGAAAATGGTTGAATGGGAAAAAGGGCTTAGAGAATTCATGGTTCAAGGGTTAAATGCGACATTGTGGAAACGTGATAAAAAGTTAGGAAATAACTATACCACAATACCACAAACTCAAAAGAACCCTAAGGAATTTTTGAATGGAGAAAAGGTGCTTTTGTATAAATCAAGAATAAAGGCATTATGGGGAAGGAATAAGCCAAGATGGTTTGGACCTTATACGGTGAAAGAAACTAATCTAAAACATAAAACCGTTATCATAATAGACGATGTTGGAAGAGAATTCACGGTGAGCATACAACGTATACAACCTTATGATGAAGGCTTAGTGGAAGTAGAGAAGGACGGCAATTAAGTCACGTAGGGGCACGACTTCGAGTCTAGCTACAAGACTCATAAATAAAGAAAAGCGCTTCGTGGGAGGCAACCCATGTTTAATTGTTTGTTTGTTTGTGTGTCATATATCTTTTCATTGATTGTTTATTCTCATGTTTGAATTTGTGAAAATGCTTTATTTTGTCTTTAACCTCGTCTTAATTACATATAAAGGTATTTTACAAAAGGGATAAGTGTAGGGAGGATTACACACGTTTTAAAAAGAACGTGAACATGAGAATTAAAATTCTTGAAAAAGATATATATGTGTGTTTGTTAGAGTCAAATGCTTGTATCGAGTCATAATGGATGTTTTGCAGGAATTTTTCCAGATTCTAAAGATATAAATTTTCCAGAATTTTTTTTCAAAAAATCGCAGACTAGTTTCTGTCAGGATAACCTGACGGCGTCAGGATCACAACCTGACGGCGTCAGGAG
This sequence comes from Chrysanthemum seticuspe, assembly GCA_019973895.1. Taxonomy (NCBI): domain Eukaryota; kingdom Viridiplantae; phylum Streptophyta; class Magnoliopsida; order Asterales; family Asteraceae; genus Chrysanthemum; species Chrysanthemum seticuspe. Next base: position 313,264,701 of record BPTQ01000008.1, read on the forward strand.
GAGTAGAAACAACTTCTAACTTTTTCTCGTTTTCTGTGCTACTTATAATTTTTGGAATTTTTCAGGTCTTAATTTTCCAGAAAATCTGCAAACATCCATTCCACAAGCATTATATCTTATTTAAGTCTGGAATTACATCTTGTTGTGATTTTTCTTTGTTCGGTTTGATGCGTTGGGTTGTTTGTTTTCTTCAAGTGTGCAGGTTTTATTTATCAAGAAGAAGATACATAAGGTTGGAAGGAGCTTTTCACGCATACATTCTTCTTGGAAAGGATTTAACCACTACTTCACACACGGATCCTACCGAGCTAATCAGGGGAGTATTAGTTTCTTTCGTTTTTTTTATTACCTTCCATTATCATAAATTTGATACTTTCGGGGAACATTGGGGACAATGTTCAGTTTAAGTGTAGGGAGGGAAAATAAAACGGGAACTTTGAAACTATGCTTATCCTTGATTATTTGCTTTGTCCAAATTGCATTTGCGTAATAAACCATGAGAAAATGTCGGTTAGGGTAATTTTGGCACCAAATTTAAAATTTTTCATGACATATAGGAGTGGGCCATTAGTCTTAACAAAAGCGTCTCATGGATAGGAAGTTATATGACTAGCACAAAAACCCTTTACCACCCAAATTCCACCCAAAATGTGAGGATCGCCCTTAGATTAGTAGGAATTAAAGCATTCATCTTTAATGCTTAGAGTGTGAACCGGTAGTATATTAGATTCTAGAACTTGTTTTGTGATGCATTCCGAGATCGCAAGTGAGACTACACTTGTGTAGTTAGGAATAACTAAATGATAAGAGGCATTAGGATAACCCTTGTTTGATACCCGTAATATAATTACTTCTTCCATATCGGTTGAGTAATTCCCCCACACCCTTTGCGTTGTACTCATCTTTAGTACACGATACCCCTAGTTAACCCCTCATAGCCTATCCTTTTCGCGGTTCTCATGATGTTTCGGTTTTTCCGGAATATCAATGAAGAGCATTGTTTACACCCCACCCCCAAATATACACCCAAATCGCCTTAGCCTACCCCTTATGCACTCACTTTTAGTGCAAATGTTTGTTATCACCCTAAACCCTTAGTTCAATTATCTAGTTGCTTGCATAAGTTGCTAAGTCGAGTCATATCCTTTGTATACAGTTTTGGGACGATTGGGATTCATGGGAAAAGTTAAAGTTTATGAAATGACGGGAAGGGAACGTTAAAAATTCAAATTCCCTTTGTTTGCGTAATAATGTACCCCAAGTGTTTTGATCTTTTCAATTCGGGTCAAATTAGCGTTAGAGTAATAAAAACTCAAGTGTAGGGATATGCCTATAAATCCCTAGTATTTTTATGTTATCTTAGAGGATGGTAGAGTAAAAGTGTATGAAAAAAAAAAAAAAAAAAAAAAAAAAAAAAAAAAATCGAAAAAAAAAATAGAAAAAGAGAAAAAAGAAAAAAAATGGAGTGATAAAAAAAAAAAAAAAAAAAAAAAAAAAACCATACGGGCTACCATCCTACATCTATCCTTTAAAAATTTATGTTTGTTTGTTTCTGTTTGCTAGAATTTAGAGTGTCGAGTCTTGGCTTAGCAACGCCATTCTTCGTATGCTTGTAACATAAGAGATTTTTGACTTGCCACCACTAAATAGCCTATCCCACCAAACCCTTTGTTTCCCTACCGTAAGCCTAACGTTACAACCCTTTAAAGACCTCTTTGATAGTCTTTCCTAGGTGCTTACGCCAAAGCGATGGAGGTTTGATCTATTCTCAAGCCTATGGTAATCTATGTACTAGGACCGGTTAATGAGTGTTTATCTTCCATTTCCAATTTTTTATATTCCATATACACCCGAGAGAGATGTGAGTATCCAAACACCCCATGTGAGGTGCTAGTATGTAATTTCCGTGCTTGTTATGACTTTTGCGGGGCTTATATGTGTTGTGGACCGTTTTAAATCAATGCTTCATGACCCCTAACTTATAAATTAATTGGCTAAAAGCACATTTGCTTGAGGACAAGCAAATAACAAGTGTAGGGATATTTGATAAGGTTTTAAAAGGTACCTTTTTGAGGGGTCGTTTAAGCCCTTATTTGATCACTTTTGTATCCGTTATTGCTTAATATCGTTCCTTTTCACTTTTTAGGTCTCTTGAAGGCAAAATGCTGAAATGGCACTTATTTGGACGAAAAGGCGCGGATATACGAAGAAAATGGCCAAAGTCAAGAATCGAGACACTCAAGCTGCTGAAATACAAGGGGACGGCGTCAGGCACAACTAGTGACGCCGTCGGAGAACTTTTGTGACGACTCAGTAGCCAAATTTCTTTTTTACACTTGACGGCGTCAGAAAGCCGACGGCGTCACAACCACAAGGTGACGCCGTCACAAGGTGATCAAGACTATCACAGCATGTGCGCGAAGTAGTTGATATTGTTTTGGCCATAACTTTTGCATACGAACTCGGATTTAGGTGGTTCAAAAGCCCACGCGACCGGAACGAGAAAATCTACAATTTGGTGAAAAAATGGTCGTGACGCCGTCACTCTATAAGTGTGACGCCGTCACCCTTTGCCGACAGAAAATCTGCCTATAAATAGAACATTATAACTTCACTTTTTGTAGACTCTAAACCCTAACTCCGATTCCAAGGATTAGATAGGTGTTTTTCCAGCAACTTTGAAGGTTTCAATCACTCCAAAAACATCTTGTAATGGTTTGTTGATTATATCTTAATCCATATATTCAATTTATCATTATGTCTATCCTATATTTGATTGATTGTGTGTATGCTTGCATGTTTACCATGTCCGGCTAAATTACTTGTGTGTTTGCTTAGATATATGAAACCTAGTTGTTAATTATTGTTAGGTTGTCTCTTATCTTAATTGTAATTGGCTTAGGAGTGCGACTAGGCTATCGTTGTGTCTAATACTTGATAAATCTTTGATTGTTTATGAATGACTTAGTGGATTTCGTTTACTAAACCCAAAGATAACCTCAAAGTTAGTTTATGAATGACTTAGTGGATTTTGTTTACTACACTTAAAGGTGACTTCAAAGAGTTAGGGAATGCACACCTTACAACCTTAGAAAACACAACGCATTAAGAATAAGGACGTGACAATTCAACCTTCAATAGGAGATAACTAGGGAGTAGTAGAATCTAGGTAAACACATCTTTAACTATCATACGAGCACACAACAATAGATATAGACTATCCTCACCTTAGATTAGATAATTAGATAAGTAGAGTAATCGGTAGCAATACCAACCCCCCAAATTCAAACCCCGAGATTCGTACCTTTCCAATTCATAAAAATATAAAAATACAAAAAATAATCTTCCTCAACCCCAACCTTAGCGTAGTAACTTCTCACTAGCATTCCTATTCCCCTAGAGAACGATATCAATACCCGTGGCTTACCTTAATTACTACACTACAACGATTAGGTTCACTGCCTAGGGTGTTATAAAACTTGCTCGAAGAAAAGGAAGTTTCCTTGACCCCGAACGACGCGTGTAGCGTTATCATGTTACAATACTGAGAGAAAGTATGTGTAAAAGTGGTAGTGAGCAAGAAAGAAATGGCTCATTATTTACAGACAAAACTTGTCTACTGTCCCACGGTTCCCACAAATCCCTCCCTAGAGGGATCCGGCTACTGCAAAACTAGTGATCCGGCTACTGGGTCAATTTAGTCTGAATTTCGGGTTGCAAACCAGGTTATGGGTTGTGAACCATGGGTTATGGGTAATGGATTATGGATACCCAACAATATGCAATGTACCTAGTCATTGGGTTATGGATCTTGGGTCATGGGTCATGGATCATGGATAATACCCAACATGACTTCATGCATGATGTCATGCAATGGGTCATGGGTTATGGATCATGCTCTGTGGGTATGGGTTATGGACTTTGGTTTTTACCCAACAACATTCATTGTACCTAGTCAATGGATCATGGGTCATAGGTCATGGGTCATGGAATTTAGTTTTTACCCATTACTTTACCCATTACAATATATACAAAGTATATATGTACATTTATATATTATGTAAACACTAGTTGCTATACATATGCATTTCTATAGGATGTAAACAATATTACTTGTTTAGTTTTTATATGAAAATGTCTTTGGTTTTATATAACTTATTTACTAAACATGTTTTGATATAGTTTTAATATGTTTAGTAAAAGTATGTTAGTAAACTATTGGCTCAAACCTTTTACGTATTTTATTTGTTTCGTTAAAATGATTTTACGTTTGTTATCGACAAAACATTAGAGGATCGTAAAATATAAATAAACATTCTTATGGTTTATTTGTATTAACAATCTCCCCATTTTTGTTGATGACAAAACATAAGACTATTTTAAGAAGAAAATAAAATTCGTAAAAATTTGAATTAGAGTTTTTACTCTCTTCTTCCCTTTTTTGTCGAAACAAAAAGAGCGTCGAAAAGAAACTAACACATTGTTTTGAGAAAAACGTGTGAAAAGTAACAATATGAAAAGTAGAGAGTAAGAAGAGAGAAAGATTCTCGTCTTATCTCCCCCTTGATGGATGCTCCCCTTTGTTGAGGGCGTCAAATAATTAGGAAGTCTACGCGAGTGTGTTGCAATTATGTTTGAAAATGGTTTCGTCTTTGATGAAATGCTCCCCCTTGACGAGTGCTCCCTTTTGAGGAGGACGTCAAGTAGTATAGAAAGCCTAAGTGAAAGTATTGCAAGCGTTTTTGCAATTGCTTTGCTTTGATGAAAAACACCCCCTTGTTGAGGGTGTCAAAGTCTTCATGTGTATTTTGAAACTCTAAAAAAAAGGTTAGAAAACAAGTATATGGTGCATAATTTCCTGCAAATGAGATTCATATTAGTAAGAAAATATGTTTCTGTTGCACGGATCCCACAGGTCCTTCCTGTGAGGGATCCGTCTAGGCAAAATTGAGGGAACCGTGTACCTGCATTCTTTTGACAGCAATGTAGATGTAAAAAGTGATGTTAACATCAAAAAGAGTTATGTATTATAGCACCAAACATATTCTCATAAATATATAGCATACAACATGTAGTTTCATTCAATAAAACATGAGAAATGATACACATATTTCTAAAACTAAGAGAATGATACAAACATGTAGTACATTTTCTAACAATTATAAGTTGTGCCTAGGACTAGCAAAGAGCACCATCGTGCTTGCATTCCTAAGTTCTAAGGACGATTGGATTTGCTGACCTCATCAAAACGCTCGAGAATGTGATAGAACATGAAACGTAACTCGTCACGTACTTCATGGACTAGTCCTTCGACATGTTGATGATGAAAGTAATCATTGCCATGGCTAGGGAATGGTGGTGGTAGGAATGGAGTGGTTTGAGGTGGAAGATTTGATGAGGAAGGTGGATATTCCATAAAAGATTGAGGGATTTGTGGAGGCACATTTGATGAGGTTGGAGGTGGTTCAACTAAGGGTGTATGTGGTGGAATATGTGTTGATGGTGGTGGTAGAGAAGTGTCTACTACCATGTGATCGGTTGTTGATTTTGATGATTCCTCATAATCCAAAATGGACCATTTGACGGTGATGGAGAAAAAGATACGGGTGCTAGTGTTGTTTCAACACCAAAGTTTTGGTGAGGAGGTTGTTGTTCCACCATTTTCTCAATTGAGGAAAATGTTGGCAATGGTGGTGGATGAGATGGCCTAGGTGGTAAGTCCTCTAAGTTGTAAAGGTGTGGGGATGAGAGTGGAGTGGTGAAAGAGATAGCTCTAGGTAGTAGAGGTGATGGTTTAGTGGAAGTAGGGGTGTTTGGTTTATGAGGTATAGTAGTGTTTAGTAAGGGTTGTCTTGTGGGAACATTCCTTTTGGGAATTCCTTTGATTGGTAGAGTTGGTTGTGAGGGAGTTCTAGTGTTTGAGGCTTTCATGGGTGATGATTCGGTTGAAGAGATTTCATGAACCACCCGAGCAATTTTCTTGGGAGGTCCTTTAGTAGATGAGTTAACACTAGGAGCTTTCCTCATGTTGAAATGGTAGAAAGGGAATGTGTGAAAAGAGAGCTTTAACTACTGAGAATGATTGTGTGGATGTTGACTTGGAAGTTTCAACACAAAAGGTTTATAAAGAGAAAGATTTGGTAAGTGAATTAAAGCTTAAGCCACTAAAATCCTTCATATTGCAATGATTTGCATGTATAAGAGTTGACTACAAAGTTGCACTGATCTAGGAGGTCAATTAAGACAATGTGGAGTGTTCACATTAACAAAGAGGGTTTGAAATGGTTGTTTTAAGTAGAATTAGCTTAGTCTGTGCAGCCGGTTCCAACGGATCCCTCACATGAGGGATCCGTCTAGGCTAAACCTAGGGATCCGGCTCTCAGGAGCCAAAGAAAGAAAAGATGATGTTTTTGTAAGGTCTAGTACCTACATATCTTGAGTGTTTCAGTCTTCTCAGGTGTCTTAAATGATCAAGTGTCTTGAGTGAGGGTAGCTAATGATGTCTTTTATGGAAAGATATGGGGTTTTTATGAACACCAATGGGTGATCAAGGATGACACTAAGAATTTTGAGGGTGTCAAGTGGAGTCACATGATCCTAGAGATCAGATGATGATCTAAGGAAAATTTAGAAAATTCCTTAAAAATTATAAGAAATAAAAAACTAGTTTTTAGCCTATTTTGAGACAAAGATGACTAAAATCAATTTGCTAAAATTGAGAGAAATATCAAACTAGGTGTTTTAAGATGAGAGAAACAATGTGTGAAAATTGGAGTGGAAATATGGTGAGTTTTGAAGAAGTGATAAATCAAATACACCTTAAATGTGATCTTAAGTCATCCATGAGTGGATGTGGGATCATCTGAGCCTAAGGGAGACTTAAGTGATCCTAAAGTGTCATGTTTAACTAGTCTAATAAGGTCTGGAAGATTGGATTGCTATGAAGATGTTTAAAAATAGCTTTACTGTTTGCCCGGATCCCACGGATCCCTTACTTGAGGGATCCAGCTAGTTATAAGCCAGGGATCCGGCATCTGGGACAGATTACTCAACAGTGAACGTGCAATATTTTGTTCTAGGTGTCGAGTTTTGAAACTAATGATTTCCACAGTAACTATACATGTATACAAGTAAGACATGGTAAGAGTGACATGTAAGAATATCAAATGATCAACAAATGATTTATTTCATAGGTATGATCAAGTTACAAAGGTAGATAAAAGACAAAGCCTAACGATTGATTCTATTAAAGAAAATACTATTTTTCTCATGTGTTTTCGTTTGATGGGTCGTCGAGTGGGTTGTGAGTAGTTGATGATTCAGGAACGAAGAATGAAGTGATGAGAGATGTGTTCAAAGGTTCCATCATTTTGTTCACAAGTATATATTGAGGGCTTTGAAACTGAGAGTGATAGTACATGACATGATGGTAAAGGCGTGTTAGGAACATCCCATATGGAATTAGTTTGTTCTTGTTGCCTTGGAGGTTTACAATTCGCCTTGCGAAGAAGTAGGCAAGATTGTATGGTTGTTGAGTTACGAGACAGTAAATCAAGTGAGCACAACATGCGGGAAGTATCTCACGATTTCCTATAAGACTCTAAACATTCTCACGTAGAATGACTGCGAGAGGTTTAAGCTCATCTTGGAGATCACGTGTATGAATTATGTTTGGATTTGAGTAATTGGATTGAGGAGTGCATAGAAGTTGAGTTATCACTTGAAGAGAAGGTATGTATGAACAATATGGACTGTTTTCTTCATGATAGTTAAAGAGAGAGTCAAGTGACCAATCTTCGGTGAAGGCAGATTGTCCATAATTTGGAATTCGGAGAATGTGAGCAAATTGCTCAAGAGTCAAAACAAAATTTTGGTTTTTGATCCAAAACCATAGCTAGAGAGAACGATCCTCGTTACGAACGAGTTCAACTTGACGGAAAAATTCCAAAACAAACTGCGGAAAAATTTTCTCGTTGATTCCGAGAAGACCTTCTAGTCCTATGGTGCGGAATGAAGTGTTGATACCTTCTTGGAAGATTAGAGGTGAGTCAACAATACGTCCTTCATGAAAGTGACGAGTTTCGAGATTGTTGAACCCACGAACATGATTGCCCGGTGTGTAAGGCTCAAGAAATATATTTGGAATGTACACATAAGTGAGTTGATGATCGAAGTCATACTCATGAGACATGATGAAACCTATAGACATGGAACGAATATTTTACATGAGTATGCTAGAACATAGTAAAACTTGAAGAGTGAGAACGTTTTTGATTGGTGATACTTCTAAGTAGTTTAAACCTTCTTTTGAATTATTGTTGAAATGATATGATCTCCTAATGTTTTTATTGACTATTCTATTTTTATTAACAATGACATTTAACTTACTTTGTTTTAATATTATAGTAAGGTTTTTCCTTTTGTGGTAAGTTTTATGATATGGTTTTTAGGTTGCGTGAATGTCTGTCACCAGATCTACGGTTCTGCCGGTTCCCTTTTAAAAGGGATCTGGCTAGTTAAAACTCAGGGATCCGGGGATCTGCAGTTTTGACAGAAAAATGGTTCTGACATAGAATCGATTTTTACAACTTTTATGTTATAAAGTGAAATGTGTTTTAGCCAGTGTTAATTCTTAAGCACGCGTTAATAATTTCAAAACATGTCAAGGTTTGAAATGTGTGAAAGAAAAGATATAAGAACACATTATGCGAAAAATAAACGAGATAAACTACGACATTAATTATATTTCATTTCAATGCTTAAAGCAATACAAAGGATCGGATAGATGATACAAATGTAGATCAATAAGACAAAGTACATGTCTCTATGGTAAAATTTGATCATGGGGTACACAAGAGCGATGAGTGAGATGATGATGAGCACGAGGGCGATGTAAACCATGACGATGAAGATCTTTCTTGGTTTTGATTTCTCAAAGTGAGATGATGAAGAAGATGAAGTTTGAATATGAGGTATTTTGAAATTGGAAGATTTGAAAAATGGGGTTTGTTGGTGAGGGTTGACGATCGGAGGAGATTTATGGGGAAGGAGGAATTTTTAAGATTTGTGTTTTGTTTTATTTGTATTTAGAGTGATTTGATTTTTAGAAATTAGGTTTAGACAACACATATTGATATACCTAGGTTTAGACGGAAGATAACACGTATGCACAAAGATTTTCTAATGAAGCCACGTATATCACATAAATATGTTTTGGATATTTATATAAATGAAAAGAAATATAAACATATAAATTTTCATTTAATGACATGCAATCATACTCATATTTTTTCTAATGTTATTTAGAGATAAGTCTTATGAAAGTCATACCTCTATTGAAATTTGAGTGTCCCTTACTTTTGACAAGTTTTATTAATGGACAACTCCGGTTTCTTCAAGATCTTAGTTAGTAATATGTTTAGACAACTTTTTAAAAAGGTTATCTTATTACTAAAGAATCCTGATGGCTTGCTTATTATGAAATTAACTAAAAAAATGACAAGAAAGGTTAGTGCATTTTGTAAGACAAAATAAGATGTAAGAAAATTAATGTTGTCATCTAATCAACATCCAACAAGAGTATTCTTAAAACATAGTATTTGTTTTTAAAAAATTTCCTTCTTTGTAGTTTTCAAACATACACGGATCGTATCAAGTTTTTAAAGTACAATATACTCTAAGAAAATTGGTAACGAAGCTCTGGTACCAATTGTGGAAAACTAGAATGGGGGGTTGAATAGTTTTACCAATTAAAACTTCGTTTTAAAATATTTAGATCGACTTATGTCAATCTATTTGATATGTGTGTTGGATAATGATAGATAAACATATAAGTAAGTAATGCAAAGATAAAGAGTAAAGAAACACAAAACCACGACACGAGTATTTATAGTGGTTCGGCTACAGGGACACCTTCCTTGCCCTACTCCACTCCCCGAGTACCCAACTCAAGAGTTCGTAAGTACTACACAACACAAGCTCCTTAATGTAGCGAAGAAGCCTTCACAACGTCGCCTACTCTTTATCCGGTACTAGGCTAGACACCGAGTTCTTCCACGAGGTAGAACCACACCTATCACAACGTTGCCTACATTTTATCCGGTACAAGGCTAGATATCGAGTTTCATTACAAAGGAGGAACTACTACCCAACACTACACCACAACACAACTACCCCAAAGGAGACACACTCCTTGTTACAACACTAGAAGGATATCAATATCCTTTAACCCAAACTATCTATCTTGTACATCGATACACCATATCAAATGTACACCCTTGGCACCTTTCACTAATGCCTTCGACACGACCCTTTGGCACCTTTCACTAATGCCTTCAACACAACCCTTCGGCACCTTTCACTAATGCCTTCAACACAACACTTCTATGGAGGGAGGAAAGAACTATCAACAAGATACACTTCAGTGGTCTTGATGATGACGAAGCTTAGCAACTCATGACCTTGAGCTTGCACATCTTCAAGAGGTGGTGATCTCGCCTTTAAGAGGAACCTAGAGAATCACACAAACATTAAACTACATAGAATGATCCTTTGGATTAGAGGTTAGAGATGTTACAATACTGAGAGAAAGTATGTGTAAAAGTGGTAGTGAGCAAGATAGAAATGGCTCACTATTTATAAACAAAACTTGTCTACTGTCCCACGGTTCCCACGGATCCCTCCCTAGAGGGATCCGGCTAGTGCAAAACCAGGGATCCGGCTACTGGGTCAGTTTTTGTCCGGATTTTGGGTTGCAAACCGGGTTATGGGTAGTGAACCATGGGTTATAAGTAATGGATTATGGATACCCAACAATATGTAATGTACCTAGTCATTGGGTTATGGATCTTGGGTCATGGGTCATGGACTTTTGGTCATGGATCATGGATAATACCCAACATGACTTCATGCATGATGTCATGCAATGGGTCATGGGTTATAGATCATGCTCCATGGGTATGAGTTATGGACTTTGGATTTTACCCAACAACATTCATTGTACCTAGTCAATAAATCATGGGTCATGGACTTTGGTTTTTTACCCATTACTTTACCCATTATAATATATACAAAGTATATATGTACATTTCTATATTATGTAAACACTAGTTGTTATACATATGCATTTATATAAGATGTAAACAATATTACTTGTTTAGTTTTTATATGAAAATGTCTTTGGTTTTATATAACTTATTTACTAAACATGTTTCGATATAGTTTTAATATGTTTAGTAAAAGTATGTTAGTAAACTATTGGCTCAGACCTTTTAAGTATTTTATTTGTTTCGTTAAAATGATTTTACGTTTGTTATCGACAAAACATTAGAGGATCGTAAAATATAAATAAACGTTTTTATGGTTTATTTGTATTAACATCCTGGTTTCCACAGAATTAAAATAAAGGATAAGAGAGTATAAAGATAAAGTTTTAACCAAGACTTTAGATGTATTTAATTCTAATTTCTCTGATTTCATATAGTGGATAAATTTCACTAAGACTCCTATGGTCAATTCGTCTTAGCATGTCTTCCCTAGAATCCTCTCCGGAACCAAAGAGTGTTTCTTTGTAGTAAGCGGAGGTGTGGTAGACTAGGTTGAGTCATTAAGTGCCAAATTTAATAGACCTAATTCTTTAGAAATCCGGCCTTTTGGATCTTAGATTTCCCCTAACTTCTTAAGTACCTCTACTTGATAGGTGATCCTATGATCAATTAGCACGCATAGGATGGTTGTACTATGGCGAATTCCTTCCATACTTTGCAATCTACTTGGCTAGGGTCCTATGGTCAATTCTCCTAGCCCACTAGATAAATTGAAGGATTTAATTCAATCTAAGCTAGCCTAATAGATACTAACAAGCTTTGAACACTACCAAAACTAGCGATCTATGAATAGGCAAAGAAGATGTCTATATAAAGGAAGAAAAGAGAATAAATAATGCAACTAAAACTTGAATTAACAAAGTGAATTCATCTTATGATTACTAGAAAAACATACGAGAATCCAAACTCGAATACAATGATAGTAGTAGACGAGAACTTCATTCTTCCGACCTCCTAAGCCTTCATTCTTTTCCTATGGTTGCTCTCCACAAACCCTAGTTCAGGTTTGAGAAAAGGGAGATATCTAGAAATGTAAAATTCGTGTGGTATTTATAGGCCTAGAAAACCCGACAAAGCTACAACGTAACCCATTGTGTTAATGCAAATAAACCATAAAAACGTTTATTTATATTTTACGATCTTCTAATGTTTTGTCGATAACAAACGTAAAATCATTTTAACGAAACAAATAAAATACGTAAATGGTTTGAGCCAATAGTTTGCTGACACACTTTTACTAAACATATTAAAACTATATCAAAACATGTTTAGTAAATAAGTTATATAAAACCAAAGACAGTTTTATAAAACACTAACAAGTAATATTGTTTATATCTTATAGAAATGCATATGTATAACAACTAGTGTTTACATTTTATAGAAATGTATATGTACTTTGTATATGTTGTAATGGGTAAGTAATGGGTAAAAACCAAAGTCCATAACCCATGACCCATGATCCATTGACTAGGTACAATGAATGTTGTTGGGTAAAAACCAAAGTACATAACCCATACCCATGGAGCATGATCCATAACCCATGACCCATTGCATGACATCATGCATGAAATAATGTTGGATATTATCCATGATCCATGACCCAAAGTCTATGACCCATGACCCAAGATCCATAACCCAATGACTAGGTACATTTCATCTTTTTGAGTATTCATAATCTAATACCCATAACCCATGGTCCATAACTCATAACCCATAACCCGGTTTGCAACCCGAAATCTAGACTAAACTGACCCAGTAGCCGGATCCCAGGTTTTGCACTAGCCGGATCCTTCTGGTGAGGGATCTGTGGGAACCGTGGGAAGTATACATGTTTTGTCTATAAATAGTGAGTCATTTCTCCATTGCTCACTACCACTCTTAGATATACTTTCTCCCAGTATTCTAACATCTCTAACCACTGATCCAAAGGATCATTCTATGTAGTTTTATGTTTGTGTGATTCTCTAGGTTCCTCTTAAAGGCGAGATCACCACCTCTTGAAGACGTGCAAGCTCAAGTCATGAGGTGCTAAGCTTCGTCATCATCAAGACCACTGAAGTGCATCTTATTGATAGTTCTTTCCTCCCTCCATAGAAGTGTTGTGTTGAAGGCATTAGTGAAAGGTGTCGAAGGGTCGTGTTGAAGGCATTAGTGAATGGTGCCAAAGGTGTACATTCGATATGGTGCATCGATTTACAAGTTAGATAGTTTGGGTTAAAGGATATTGATATCCTTCTAGTGTTGTAACAAGGAGTGTTTCTCCTTTGGGGTAGTTGTGTTGTGGTGTAGTGTTGGGTAGTAGTTCCTCCTTTGTAATGGAACTCGGTATCTAGCCTTGTACCGGATAAAGTGTAGGCGGCTTTGTGATAGGTTTGGTTCTACCTCATGGAAGAACTCGGTGTCTAGCCTTGTACCGGATAAAGGGTAGGCGACGTTGTGAAGGCTTCTCCGCCACATTAAGGAGCTTGTGTTGTGTAGTGCTTACAAACTCTCGAGTGAGGTACTCGGGGAGTGGAGTAGGGCAAGGAAGGATTCCTTGTAGCCGAACCACTATAAATACTCGTGTCGTGGTTTTTTGTTCCTTTACTCTTTATCTTTTGCATTACTTACTTATATGCACATCTATCATTATCTAATACACATACTAAATAGATTGACATAAGTCCATCTAAATACTTTGTAACAAAGTTTTAATAGGCAAAAATATTCAACCCCCATTCTAGTTTTCCACACATTGCATTGGTTACGCCGTAATTATTCAAAAATGGATAACATTTAGGGTTTATCCACGTTTATGGCGTAACCTAGAAGGTGGTTACGCCGTAATATTCAACGGCGAAATGCTACGTCGTAATCTTCATTCTAGTTGCGACGTAATCTTCACACGTCACTCTGAGTAATATCTACGTTGTAACCTTATTAGTTGGTTACGGCCTAATCTTCAAGTCTTGGTAAACAAGTCTTTAATATGTTACGGCGTAACATCATCACCTAGTTACGCTGTAGTTTTCAATATATTATGGCGTAACCTCAGTACTAAGTTACGCGGTAGTCTTCATGGTATTCGGTTTGGAAAGAAAAAGGTTGCACCGAAGAAAGGAAAGAGCGAGATGGTGATTTTTATTGTTCATGTGAAGCAAGGATGATTCGACCAGTGAATGAAGTGGGTCAACTTTTTGCCTTCGGCCAAAAACTTTTTCTCGCTGGTCGAGCTTTCGACAAAAAAAGTGAAACATATTCTCTTATCTAAGCTTCTTCATTGTGCATTAGCTCCCCCATGGCAATTTGGATCATTAAAAGCATCGTGATAGGATTTTGGTAATGGTGAGACTGAAGATACATGCATGTCAAGACGCTGAGTGGGCCGATTAGTCCCGACACGGTAACGTGTGACCATAGGGTGAGTTGAGACAGGGTTTGGGTTATGAGGGGGATCTGGGATGATTTGAGGGTGTTGAGTTGTTGTTGTGGTGGGTGGAGTTGGAGGTGCGGTTGATGGGGGTGGTGTTTGGTTGGGTGTGTGGGGTGGTGTGTTATTTTGGTGATCTTGATTCTGTTGTGTAAGAGGGGTTGGTGGTTCTGGTTGGTCGACAGGTGTTTGTGGCGGAATGGATGGAATGATTTGTAACACCCCAACCCGACAAGGGTCTGAATGTCACAGTATGGAGTCATATCAGAACATACTAATAAAAATATAGCGGAAGTCTCTTATTAAAATCATAAGATGACACGAAACTTGTGACTCCCAAAAGGTCCAAAACATAACAACCAACTGAAATGAAATAGTCCAAAAATACTAAATCAAAAGATAGACTAAAAATGCATAAGTCCAAAAGATGAGGGTTCACTAAGGTAGGTCTTCTAAGCTCCTATTCTCACACTCTTTCTCTAGAATCTCTGCTTTCCAGCTAAATATCTGCTGCATGGAAAAGAAAACGCGGCTGAGCTAACGCTCAGTGAACAGATATAAACAATAAGTGATAATAAGACAATCAAATGAAATACGAATCAAATTATATCAAATCAAAGAAATGGAAAAGAGCCTGCTGAGAGAATGCCAGATGAAACAGAATGCAAAACGCATATGAATCAAATACTGAATCATAGTGTATAACAAATATCAATCAACATAGGATTGGAGTGCATTGCCCAATTGCCTAAGCATGACACATGACACATGACACATGGAGTAGCTAGCTCACATTGTACTAGAATATGATGGGGTATAGGAACACACACCGACCAATCACCAGATACGGATACAGATTCCCTAGGATGCATTCATACGCTCCCTACAAAACAAGGTAGTACATATACTAGCTCAAGGCTAGCATACATACTCAGATAATCATAATGGCCAAAGTGCTATATAGCATATACAAAAATGGGAACACCGGGGACCAATCACACCACCCTAGATAGTGTCATGCCACCGATGCCTTAATGACATGGCCATGGTACCTCCTTGGCTAGGGATACATATACAGAAGTTGGGCAATACAAGAGCCTCGTAATCATATCAAATCAATCATATCAAATACTGAACTGAAACATATCATATCATATACTGAATTAAATCATATCAAACGGATAACCAACGAATATCAGAATGAGATAGCAAATCAAATATCAAAATGAATATCAGAATGGATATCAATCAAATAACAGAATGGATATCAATAGCAATAACGGGTAACCATACCAACGGATGCCCTTATTGAAAAGGACGGAATATTTGTACCTTAGTAAATGAGAAATGGAGGAGGTAAGACGGAGGACGAGGACTACTCTCTCTTCAACAAATCTACATGAAGGAAATTCATATATCACTTACATGTTCATTACATAAGTTATTCTTAACTTTACTTGTCTTATACTTAGTGTTATACTTATATTACATATTAGGTTTTAAATCTCAATTCTGGACCTATTTCTTATGAATTTTTAGGCACATCAAAATAGCTCCAATAAATCTGAGAAAATTCCCAGTGGTTCCCATATCAGTTAAGTAAGTTCATAATTTTTTTCAGATTTTATTTCAAAACATAAGTATGGTTTAAAAATTCATTTTTCCAGACTTGTACAGAAAATGACATGTTGTTACACCTTTAAAGTATGGGTCTATTAGACCAGTTTAGAAAATTCAAAAAAATCCCCAAAAATTCCAGAAGTAAATTAACATGCCAAATATTTACCATACTAATTTAAAACCCTTAGGGCTCGTTTGGTTCGCAGAATGTTTTTGACGGAATTGGAATATGTTTAAGGAATTGGAATGTGAAGGAATAGAATGTTAGAAATTGAAATCCTTAGGATTGAAAATCTGACGGAATTGAAATTTGCAAATACTAGCGCATGTTTGGTTGGAAGAATGAAATGAGAAAAAACAATTATATTAAAATATTTAAAATTGAATTTTAGTTTAAGATTAATAAACAAAATATTATTTAATAAATAAATTACTTATCAAATTATAATAATAAATTTTTAAACAATATTATATAAACTAATATATTAAATAAATATTTTTTTTTATATAAAATACAATTGTATTTTTTAAAGTATAAATTAAAAAAAGTAAGTTATAAATAAATTATATTTAACTTTAAATGAAGAATAATTTTTAAATATAATAATAATAATATTTTTTAAATAAATAATATTTTATATTCAATTTTAAATAAATAATAAATTTTAAATCTTAATAACGTGATTGTTTAAAAAAAATAACAATAATAATTAAATGATCGTTTATAATAAAAATAATAATAATAAAAATAAAATAATAATAATAATAATAATAATAATAATAATAATAATAATAATAATAATAATAATAATAATAATAATAATAATAATAATAATAATAATAATAGCAATGACAATGATAAAGATAATATGAATTTCATGGAATTGTAAACAATCCTTCTCATATTGTCATGGAATGTTGAATTCCATATATATGGGATTTTGAAGAAATTTCATTCCATTCCGTTTGCCAACCAAACACAGTAAGGAATGGAATTCAGATTCCAAATTCTTTAAATTTTTCAACCAAACATGTTATGAAATGGAATTGGATTCCAATTCCACCAAAATCCTTAGGATTCCACCGAACCAAACAGGCCCTTAAGACTTTATGGTCTGCAAATGAAATATCGGCCATTCCAACTGATTTCCAAACTTAGTTTAACAGCTTTGATCACCCAACTTGGAAAATTCAAAAAGTACCCTTCCCGACCTCTATTTGCTATGAACCTTATATTTCCAAAAAGTACACGGATTGAACTTATGTTTAGACTTAACAATCACCCAAAAACACGTTGGTATCATCAGTTTAGACATCCATCAGTACGACCCAATTTCTGGACAGCATCACATCAATTTACAAACAAAACCCTAACTTGTTAAATCTTGTAATAATCATACAAACGCCTAATCTAATTGTTCTAAAGATCAATATACTTCAAAATCCCAGATTATTAATCATAATTTAAAAACCCTAATCCATCTTTGTGAGTTGAAAGAACATAAAGATTACAAAACTTATTAATTAAAGAATTAAGATATGAAACTCACCGATTCTTGAAATCCTTAAAGCCCTAACTTGGTTCTCTTTTCTTCATTTTTTTTTGAATGTCGAATAAATTCTCCAGGGAATAGGGTGGGTCGATTGGAGTATAATATCCAGGGGAGAATTGGGCTAGTTGGGTTGGGTTAGGATTGGGTAGGCGTTGGGATTTTGTAAAACAAAACTAACTCCTAACCAATAAACTACATTATTTAGCCCATTTTTTTCATACATCTTTTTATATGTGTGATTATATTAACGAAGCAACCATATGAGTATAACATGATCTAGGTTAGGTTTGGTTTAGTATAATTATTAATAAACTTGTATTTATCTCATAACATATAGTTTCAAATGTCAATGACTTATTATCAATCTTAGGTTAAAATTTCAAATTATATGAAAAAAGTGAAATCAAAATTTAGGGTTTTACATGATTGGAGGAAAGATATCGGGAGAATCATACAAAAACTTTTAGGTTGGTGTAGTTTTCGGTTGAGATGAGCTATATGGGAAGACAGTTTCGTCAAAGGTAACATGGCGGGAAAAGATAATTGTATTGGTGTGCTGGGTAAGGCAATGGTATACACGATGATTGGATGCTTGACCCAAATAGAATGATGGTGTAGCACGAGGTTCAAGCTTTTTTAGGGTATAGGTGAAGATAGCATAGACAGCCGAATGTGCGTAAGAGGCTGTAGTCCGGGTTGCGGCCAAATAGGCGAGTATAGGGGATTTCGTTTGTAATAGTTGTTGTCTTGTTGAGGGTAAGATGTTGATTAAGTGAACAACCAATTTAGAGCTTCAACCCAGAAAGTTGGTGGGAGGTTGGCTTGAAAAAGTAAGGTTCGAATTTGGTTATTAATGGTGTGAATCATCTGTTCAGATTTGCCATTTTGTTGTGATGTTTTAAGGCAGGAAAAACGGAACTGAATGCCATTGTTGGCAAAGAGTTTGTGGAGGTTGCGATTGTCAAATTCACCGTCGTGGTCACACTGAAACGCTTTTATTTTACACTTGAATTGAGTGTGAACATAGGTACGAAATAATTTAAATTTTGGGAGAACATTAGATTTGTTAATTAAAGGATAAACCCAAACAAAGTGTGAATAATGATCAAAGAATAACACATAATATTTGAAACCCGAAAGACTGGGAACGGGAGGTCCATACATCTGAATGAATAATATCAAAACAAGCATTGACGACACTAGTAGAACTGACAAAAGGAAGTCTAACGTGCTTGCCAAGCTGACAAGCATGACATAGCACATGAGGCTTCTCTTTATTACATGAAATGAAATTATTTGAGACAAGTCAACGTAGCACTTTGCTTCCTTGATGTCCAAGACGTTGATGCCACGTATGCTGACAAACAAGAAGAGCTTGAGGAATAGAACACGGAGCCGTGATAGGATATAGATCTCCTGAGCTATCACATCAGAGAGAACTCGACGCGTCATGAAATCCTTGACATAAAAACCAAAAGGGTAAAATTCAACAGTACAGTGATTATCGTGAACAAATTGACGAACATATATTAAATTCTTTACAACATTTTGGGTAATAAGAATGTTATTAAGGTGAAGAGAATGGGAAGGAGTTGGCAAAATGGTATGACCCGTATTGATGACAGAAATAGAATACCCATCACCAACCAAGATGGACGGATACATACACGTATTAAAAACATGACTAAGACTATTAGTAGAAGCATTTAAATGTAAGCTCGCACATGTGTCCATATTCCAGGCGCCAGTTTTCGGATCATGAGTGTCCCGACAGCAAAAGCATAAGGTAATATAGTTTCTCGCCTTGGTGTAACAGATTGCCCGGGAGTAGTGTGAGTCGAGTGGACGGTAGCCTGAGAAGGGGGTGTTGGAGCTAGGTGCGACTGGTGAACAGTAGCAGATGAAGTTTGGGGCTGGTTACTGTAGCTGGGTTGTAGGAGTTGGGCTGGATAGAGCGAGGGGTGTACTGGTGTAGGGGAATAAGTTATTGGGTTGAAATAAATGGTGTGGGTTGTGGTTGGGCTTTGGAAGCCTGGTGGAGGCATAAGGTGGTGAAGAGTGTTAGTTTGATTTGGGTAGTGAAAAGATGGGGCCTGTGTGTAATATGCCGAGGGACCACTGAATGTATTTGTTGATTGTTGAGAGGTGTTGTATGAGCCAGTAACATGTTGTCCACCTATACCAAGTCTACCCAATATTTTTACAATAATCTCCTCAGTGTTGTCATTAGTCATACGTATATTAGGCTTGTTGTTCGACTCATGTAAAAATTTGCACACCACCCCAAAACGGCACGCACCCTTGGTAAAATGGATACACGGTTTCCAAGGCTTAACTTGAGGGTTAGAGGGATTACGTGAGATACCTTTGTTCGTCATGAGAACCAACGGGGACGAGAATGAAGAATCCACAAGTAAGGAGTGAGCTTTGGACTTTAAGCGCACTTCCCCTGTAGTAAGCATTGACCTTGTAGTTTTGAGACCGGGAAAGTTTTTTCGATGGTGTATAATGCCACACAAATTATCATACTTCTCCGGTAGGCCTTCAAGGAAAAAAGTAACAAAATCTTCGCTACTAACGGGCGAATCAAGGCTCGTGACAATTATAGCAATCGACTCAATTTTTCAAAAATATGCGTCGATGCTCATATCTCCAAGTTTAATTGACCGAAGTTCCGCTTTCAAGGCAATGGTACAGGACCTTTTATTGTCTTGTACAATCTTGATTATGAGATCCCATGCATGTTTGGCGGATCGTGGCTTTTCCACAACCGTGCTTGAAGGGGTTTCGAAAAAGTGGTAAAAAGCCATGATAGGATGATGGTATCTACCTTGAGTTCTTCCTGTGTGAGAGCGGTCACGGAGTATTTCAAAACCTCATAGCCACCACAAAGTTGTTCAAAAAAGTATGCCCATGAAGCATAATTCCAATTGTCAAGATCTAACTTAACCGGAACACGTGTAATGAGATGGTGATGAGTGACTAAGGAGAGTTTCTCCGAGAGTGGTACGGAAGCATCGATAACTGTCATGATGTGCTAGGTTATTATGAAATGGTGCTAATGAAACAAAGGCAGGAGGAATTGGTTACTATGAACTAATTGATAAAATAAGGAGAGTACTTTTGAAAATTTAGTTAGGGATTAATGATCATGCATGAGCAGTAACAAAACTTAACGTGACTTAATGCACTTATAAACTGGGCGAGTGAATAAAGATAACAGGATCGGTGCAAGGTTTATTTTTTAAGGTTCAAGGGAAGGCGTATGATGAAGGAGGTGAATGTTTTGGAAAGGATCGTGGTGATTAATGGCCTGATACCATATGCGGTATTAGGTATCAATATTGATTGATTGATTGATTCAATAAAGATTACATGTACAGATAAATAGGAGAGTATGGAGAATTCTAGAATCGGGCTAGGCCCGTTATAATACAATATGACCTAATGGACTAACACATGGAAGTGTAATAGTTAAACCTTAATTTGTTCAAATGTTGTTTCTTACTCCATTAATAATCCTGAAACGAAATATAAAGAAATAAGGCATAACTTATAATAATACTATCATAACTTGTCAACATAAAAGGGAAATTGATGCTAAGAAAATCAGGATTATATGATGTTATCAGATCTCTCTGATACCATATAAGTATACAAAATATAATGTAAACATGAATGATAATTGTAAAACAATAAATTTTTCACACTTTTAGTTGTGTCTTACAAATAACTTTAATTCTTAAAAGTGTGGAGAAATCTTATAATTCTTCACACTTAAAAGTGTGAACTTTTATTTAATATATAAATATGAAAAATCTATTGTTTTACATTTTTTTAACACTTATTAATATAAATAATTTTTACACATCATTAAATGTTAAAAACTAATAAAATTTTATACACTTTCAGAAAGTAAAAATAAAGTGCAGAGAATGAACTTTTTTTTTTAGTGTAGCGGGCTTTGGTTACCTTTAAACCATTTTTTTTTTTTTTTTTTTTTTTTTTTTGTGAAACCAGATAATATAACATTTTAAAAGTACATTGATTTGCTAGAAACAACTCAACATCCCTTATTCTATATACTCGTAACTCATAAAATTCTAAATTTAGGTAAGTCGCCACATTACAACATGCAAGTGGCGGGATTTCAGCATACAAATTTGAGCGGCGATCCGATACATACTCTCTCACATCGTCACGGGGATCATCTTCATATTCATCAATGCATTTTTATACTTTCCTCTTTTACACTTTTCTTATGTTTAATACATAAAGATGTTGATTATTATGTGATATATATCAAACCTACGTATCGACTTTTTTGCATGTAAGTTTTGATAGTTTCACAATTTTGTTGATCGTTTATAATAGAGGGTTATATGATTTGTTTGAGGCTTGATATGATTAGAGATTGATTGAAAATGGATAAGAAGAAATATCCCATCGGAGCGGAGCATTATGAGTTGTATGAGGAGATAGGACAAGGTGGTAATGCAACGGTTTTTCGAGCTAATTGTCTTGATAATAATGAGACTGTTGCTATCAAAGTTCTTGATTTCGAACAAGGAAATTGCGACTTGGTAAATTTCGAGTTTTTTGTTTCTCTGTATTTGTTATTTTTTTGTGGTGTCGACATGTTTAATTAGTATGTTTTTGTTGATATATTGCAACATAATGTAAATATGTATTGCTTTCACCAAATTTGTGGTGTATATAACTAATTCTATTTCTATAATCAAGAAAATATCTTTTGCCAAATCGAAAGTTTCAATGGTTAGGTTCATTGCTGCTATAGGTGCATGCGCTCTACTTATAACTACAGATTTATGATAAGCTTGTCCCATAAACAACAATAGTTTCCTGTGTCGTTGTAATATCCAATATCGTTGTAGTTTTAGGCTCAGAACCTATTTGCACTTAAAACCGCTAGTAAATTTTAATATAATCTTTGTATTGGAAGCACACAATTTATGATGGAATGTATAATTATTGTCTTGTTGCTTATTTATTCTGTTTTCAGAATAATGTATCACGCGAGGCTCAAATAATGATCTTGGTTGACCATCCAAACGTCCTTAAATCACATTGTTCTTTCGTAAATGACCATAATCTATGGGTTGTAATGCCTTTTATGTCTGGCGGCTCTTGCCTTCATATGCTGAAGGCTTTCCATCCTGAGGGTTTTGAAGAAGTTATTATTGCAACGATACTTCGGGAGACATTAAAGGCATTGGATTATCTTCACCATCATGGGCATATCCATCGAGATATCAAAGTGAGTTTTGATTCCTGTATTATTCAAAAGTTCCAAGATTTTTTACAAACCCATAAATTTTTACACATATAGTTAAACTCAGTGATGGACTTTGCAAATTGGTGATCATGTGTTGTATTTTTTGAAAACAGTTGCTTGCGCTAATTTAAAATACCATTTTTTGTCTTTCATCCTTTTTGTTTGAATGTTATTTTAATACGGAGTTTTGGCTGTCTGCATAGGCTGGAAACATTCTTATTAGCGACCACGGAGCAATAAAGCTAGGTGATTTTGGTGTTTCTGCTTGCTTATTTGATTCTGGTGACAGACAACGTGCAAGGAATACATTTGTTGGGACGCCATGCTGGTACAATTTCTTCTCAGTTACTAATTCTCATAAAATGTGCTATATCAAATAATTTAAAAAATTAACTCACTGAGGCTTTACGTTTTTGTAAGGATGGCGCCTGAGGTAATGGAGCAATTGCATGGATATGACTTCAAGTTAGTACTTTTTTACCACATCAGTTAATTAAATATTTATGGAACTGAAAATGTGTCATATTTGTACTCTCCGAAGACCAAAATAATGAAGTAGTAACTATAAACTAGAGTATGTTGAAAAGTGGTTGGTAAGTTTTCTGATTGAAAATTGCTGCAGGGCTGATATATGGTCTTTCGGTATTACAGCGTTGGAGCTTGCTCATGGGCATGCTCCTTTCTCTAAATATCCCCCAATGAAGGTGGGGTTAATTTGCCTGTATATAGTTTTGTGTGTTGGGAATATACAAAAGATGTTCTTAAGGTATAAAGTGTAGGGGATTCTCGTGTTCACGTAACATGATACACGTGCGCCAGAATCTTCCCTACCCTTTTTACCTTAAGCTCAACTTTTACATGATCCTAGCCTATATTTACATATGAATTTTTACGATTAAAATACTTTTATCATTGTAGGTTTTGCTAATGACCTTGCAAAACGCACCTCCTGGTCTTGATCTTGAGAGGGACAAGAAATTTTCCAAGGTAACATGTTTTATTTTAACCAACTTGTAAAGATATCATTGGAGGCTCATCTTCTTTTGTTTTCTGTCTAAAGTCTTTTAAGCAGATGATTGCAAGTTGCCTGGTCAAAGATCCTTCGAAGCGTCCTACAGCAAAGAAGCTTTTGAAGCATTATTTTTTCAGGCAAGCTAGATCAAATGATTATATAGTACGTAAGCTTTTGGAAGGACTTCCAACTATTGGTGATCGCCTTGAGGCAATCAAGGTTGGTCTACTAGATTTCCCTGAATTTAGTTTAGGTTCATCCAAGTCGTTTACATTATTTTCTCTCCATTTACTGTGTTAATAAGCTCTGCTTTTTTGGTAATAATAGAGAAAAGAGGAAGATATGCTTGCTCAAAAGAAAATTCCAGATGGACAGAAAGAGGAGATATCACAGGTAGAGTTTTGTAAATAGATGCAATTTCGATAGCTCAAAGAATCCAATTATGTTGAGTTTAGTGCAATAATTTTACATAGAATTGCATCAAAATGTAAGCATGTTACATACGATGAACAAAATGGTGAAACTGTGAAAGTATGTTATTTCTTGTGCTATACTTTCTTCTCTCGAATGTAATGAAGCATATCTTTAGCTAGTTTCCAAGTCGTAATTGTGGTTTATAACTTGTATCCAGAATGAATATAAAAGAGGGATCAGCTGTTGGAACTTTGACCTTGAAGACATGAAGGCGCAAGCTTCCTTGGTATAACATCTTAAACTTAAGTTATGAACAAATGAATCTTTTTAAAATTGTTACAGTCATCCTATGCACTAAGGTTCATCAGTGACATTATTTTTCATGTAACAAAAGATCCAGGATGAGGACGTTGTAACTGACAACTATCAGTTGGGGAGCATGAATTCATTCCCAGGGGGTATTTTAAGTGAAAAGAAGCTTCTACATCAATTGTCATCGTTGAGTGAAGCTTCGGAATCTGCTGAAAATGTATGTCATTACCATTTTGACGATAATTAATATGATTTAGATTTTTGCTATAAAGTAATGATTTTAAACGACACCTTGTAGGAAGGAGCTGCTTCATCTAGCTACTCTGCTATGGGTTTCTCCGTGTATGTCAGCTTAAGTTTTATTGCACCATTTTCCCAAGATCATGATGTATAATTAGAGATGGCACTTTTGACCCATTTACTTATGAGGGTGATTTGGGTTATTGATTAAACCTGACGGGTCAGATAACAAGAATTATGTAAAAGAGAAACTGGTCAATTTGTGTCCAACAGGTTCATATCTGCTTAGAGTGTTATTAATGATCACCAGCTTCTGAATTCTTCTATTGTAGAGAGTTATGTTATAATTGTAAAGACATAACGTTTCTTTTCGTATTTCAAGTTTTTAACCATTAGCTATTTGTAGTAAAATTGCCAACAAAACTATAATTAGAATTGTTTAATTTCGAAAAGTAGTCCTTTTATTTTGTAAATTTGATCTTCCATTTTACTTTTATGAGCAAAGTTATCACAAAACATTGGCAAATCTGTTATTTTTAGGTACCTTCCGTGACAAATTTTACTACAGAATTTTGGACACAAAACTCAATGCAGCTCAACCCGTATAAAAAACAACCTGTTCCATTAGGGGTTTCTTATATTGCATCTAGTTTAAGCTAATACGTCATTAACTATCAGTATTATCCTGTATTTTGATTTTATTCTTTTAATATATCCAGAGGAAAATATGAGAGATCTGAAGATGAATTAAGCATTTCTAGTTCTACCAATGGACACATAGTGTCACAGACTTCATCTCCTCGTGCTGATAGTTTTGGTGAGTTTGATCTTCCTGGAAAACGCCACATGGTTGATGGCATTCCTCATCATCATCACCATCATCACCACAGAGCAGCTTCTTCTGGCTGCCTTCCTTCGTTTGATCGGTATAAAACTCACATAAATGATAACCAAAGTACTTTGTATTTGTATGTTCCATCAACAGTGTCCTGTATGGGTGGAAAAATGTGTGGGTGTGGGTAATGGGTTAAAACAGGGAGGGTAGACCAGAAACACTTTCTATCTAAAACTTTTAACGTTCTATGTATAATTAGTAATGCAGATATATACTTATCTAAATACCACAATTTAGGAGGCTTTATGACAAGTTAAAATGACAAGTTAAAGATATAACATAACCTGAATTGACCCATTAGTAAATGTAAATGGGTCCAATCGCAACATCTACTATCCTGACATCTTAGTGAACAGTATTCAGGATCCATCTTACGCGCGAATAAATTATTTGTGGTATGTGGATCCTTTAATCTGCTAAGAGTAACCATCGTAGATAGTATATGCGGAAGTGTTTTTTGCTTAGTTAACAATATAAGGTTCTACATATATACTCATATAACTATAGCCAGATAAGTATGACTTCATTAATACATCCTACTACTTCATGTTCATATTAAGGTAACACTTCATATGTTTCCTTTCCCCTACTTTTTTGAAGTCATTTCCATTATAAAGTTAATGAAAGAATTCCCGAGAGTTTACAAGTGGCTATCTACATCACCCTCCCTTTAACTAGTAACTAGGCATGCTGTGTCGACATGTTAATGTTACAAAATTGCTTCATGGAATACTCAGCATGTCACATCAATAACAAATTAATAAAATTTCTTATTTCATATTAAGAAATTGCATGGTCAATTTTCCAGAGTCCTAAGCTGCAATGGATCCCGATCACTTCACATAGATGATTTTGTGACTGATGCTATGTCTAAAGCAGGTGAGTGATAACATTAATCAATTAATATTAGAAACTTTGTCATTATATCTTATATTAATGTTAGGAGAGTAGTTACTTATATTAACTATACTAATGAAACAGCAAGTGGTGTTCAACAGAAAGGACGTTTTAAGGTTACCTCCGAGGGTGTTGACTTAGACAAGGTAATTCAGTTGTTTTTTATTCGACGTTTCCATGTATGTTTAGATTAAAATAGCATCACCTCTGTTTTTCAGGGAGCTGTACCTCTTCCTGTAATGCATAAGAGTCATAGTATGCAGGTTCGTGTATATTCTCCTTATTCACCTAAAAAAAACATCCCAATCTGAGTGTACCACTAAATTATTTTTGATCATATTCGTTCATAGACTCACTAAAACGGTGTTTGTAGGTAATAAGCCACAGCTTCATTGGTCATCCATCATTGCCAGTTGATACTACTCCTACCCCACAAAATCATCTCCCTTTGCCTGCTCTTCAGTTTATTTTACAGACAAATACTCTTCAAAGGGTATGTGGCATATATACACACATGCTTTTTATATTACCGTCTTCCTTTTTTGAGAGATCTTAAAGTTTAAGAATGTTTTTACAGGATAGCATTTTGAGTCTAATAAAGGCAAACTCGACCATTGATTCTACAGGTTGGAAGGATCAACATATATTCAATATCTTTTAAATCTTATTTAGCTTCATTAATTTTTATTATTTCCTTGTGTATTTCAGCTAATTTAAGTATAGATGGAGCAAACACATCAATACACATTCCTGCAATAGATAAATCCGTGGTAAGTGCCCGTGCAAGTTCTATTTATAAGTTGCTTGATGGACGGGTTGGGGACTTGGGTCACAGGTCAAAACATGTTGGAGTCAAAATGGGTCTGGCCAGGTTGGGGTCACCCACATTGCGACAAGCACTAATTTATTTATCTAAAAATTTATGTAACAATAATAATTAATGTCTTAGTTAACAAATAAATACAGAAATAGAGTTTTGATAATATACTATTCTCATTGGCAGCACGATCCAAACAGCATCAGGGAAAAGGAATTACTTAATGAAATAACCTATTTACAGTGGAGGTATGCACTTGTTCACAACCACCTATTTATGTCTATTTTGCAACTAAATACACAATATAATGTTCTGTCTTCCTATGTAGACTCGCATCTGCACAAGAGGAGCTCCATAAATGCCGAACCGAGGGTCCCCAGGTTAGTCTAATAGTATATAAATAGTTAGTCTGTCAAATATGATTAGAAAGATGATATTTCATCAATATCTCTAATTTTTTAATAAAATAATTCAGAAGGTTTAAGAGATTAAAAAAAATACACTTTGGGCGACTTATGATTTGTTTGACCTTCGTTTGACCCATTTGACATATTCCTTTTGAACTAATTCTTTTCTTATCAAAACATACCCGGATCGACCCATTCATAAGTATATGGGTCAAAATTAAGGCATCTCATTCTATTATATGTTTTCAAAGTATCAAGTTGTAATATGTCATTTGCAGGTATGAATTTTATTATTATACCTTCAGGTAACCCCCATGTCAGAAGCGGATACGTTTTTAACCCCAAGATCGTCACCTGAATAAAAAGGCCAAGTAGCGTAGGCGTTCATATATCTGTAGTGTTTTGCTATTGAGGGTTGAACCATACTTGTAGGGGGTAAAGGCTAATCCCACCCCCAACCCACCCACCCTTATGTTTAGGTGTTTGTTTTAACTAAAACTTGTATAAAGTTATTGTGATAATTGATCTACAGTTGTACATGAAGTACCTTGTATATATTTTGTCAAAAATCGAATCTACATAATCCACCTTACGTATTAACTTAACATGCTTCCTGTGTTTTCTTCTAACGTAAATCGATGTTTAGGTTCATTTACTTAAGTGTAGAAACTGTGAAAGTGGAGTGTCAGTATGAATGGGTGGGTTGGGTTACGGGTCAAAGTTATCATGTTGACCATTAAACACACATTTGTCCATGTATCAGCATATTTACAAATAGCTAATGTGTTCAGTATGATTGGGAATACAATAGTGTCATAATGCAATTTTAAGCTTTGAATATACTTGCATGCTTTTAACTTGATTGACCTATCCGGCCCATGTGTGCCAGGTTCATCCTATAGCATCAACTTTTATATAATATGTGAGATATAACACAACCAAATAGACCAATTCTTTAGTTATGGGTTTGAGCACAAACACATGGATACAAATAGCCATTTATTCATGTCAAGAGGATGTTTTGATTGTACATGATGCATATCATGATATAACACAATTACGAGGAATTTTAGTGTCAAATCTCTATTCGAAAGAGATGGAAAATATAACCTTATGAAATACTAAGAGCTGAGTTCAAGAAATCTTCTTGCCATAGGATGCTTAGCATCAGATAGCTGCTCGGAACTCAGAACTTCAACAATCTCACCGCCCACAAGAAGACAAACAACATCAGCAATCCTTTGAATTTGTTTGATGCTGTGAGAGACCATAGCAATAGTCAACCCTCTACTCTTTAACTTCAACAACACGTCTTCTATGTTCTGTGTTGATATTGGATCCAATGCACTCGTTGGCTCATCCAACAACAAAACCTGTTGATGTCAACAAGATTTATGTAAATAAGGTCTTTAAATGTCAACAAAACCTGTAGATGTCATATTTTGAATAATCGCAACAACTAAATAGAGTTACGGATATTTATGTAGTCTCACAATTATCTCCAAAGTGGTTTTTCTTATATATATGTATCTACAAACCTTACTATGTTGACCCTTAATACTTGAGAAATAAATCATAGTCATTATTTTACCAAATCGGATTGTTGCTATTTTGGACAGGCATCCGAATTCATGATATTGGAGAACTCCGGAAACCACCTTTTTTATAAAATTAAAAAAGGAGACTATTGCATCATATAGGTCCCACTTGGGCATGGGTTGAAACTATCTTAAGACAATATTGCTGGTAACAAGCAAATACATATATGGTATAAGGTTTTTAACCGAACCGAATGAGTATTTCTTAGCAGCTGAAGTGAAATGAAGTGAATTACCTCTGGTTCATTGGCTAATGTTCTAGCGAGTGCAACTCTTTGAGCTTGACCAACCGATAGTTCGCTGCCTGGTTTATTGAAAAACGAGGAATCAAGATCAGCAAAAGTCAGTAACTTGTACACTTCTTCATCTCTTAGTTTCTTTCCTTTCAACTGTGGACCATATCTTATGTTGTCTGCAACTGTACCTGTTCAAAGATGGGTCATGAGATTGTTAATTATGCAACCCATTGTTGTTAGCATGTGTCTTTTGAAAGTTACTACTGCAGCTTGCAGAATCATAATCAGATGGTCAGTTGATTAAAACTAAAAATATCATAAGTTATATTTTCTCCTAACGTTTTACACGTTTCTCCAAATCACTTTTTTATAACACTAAAAAGTAAAAACTGACATGGTCTATGGACTTTCGATGTGCATTCTGAATAATCAGATAATCCAAAGATAAGCTAGTCAACCACTAGAAAGAAAAAACTGATTTACGTCCCTTGAAATCACTTAATCTAATCATAGCTTCTAAAACACACATCCAGAAACCCCCACAACCACTTAGATATGTCCAACACATTTTCTAAAGAACTACCCAAAAAGGACTTGGGAACTCTTCCAATATAATGATCAGTAAAGTTCCACTCAAATATCAAAACTAGACAGTGGTCAGTCGAAAACATAATAACTATATATTGAGATTATACACAAGGATGCCGCGCGCCCAACTATTTAACCTTTTATCATTTAGCCCGACCAAGTATTGAAACTACTTTATACGTCACCATCACCCAAATATGCATCTGGTTCAGTTTATACAAAATCCGCCAAACTTAGCATGGATGGCGAAGATAGCCTTCAAAGTCTCGTAAAATCAAAAATACACTTACTTTTTGTACTAACTAAAATATAAAGATGCCGAAAGCTCGATACTCAGAAGAATTGCTAAACCGAAACTGGAAATACACTTGGGTGGCTTGTAAAGTAGTTAAAATAGTTATCGCTCCTAAGAAAAGTTACATACTCAGCCTTATTACAATCTCACATCCTTATACATTATGTATAAATTTTACTTCGCCAACAGTAAAAACTAAAAAGTAACTAACTTTTACCTTCAAACAAAACCGGAAGCTGAAACAACATCCCCACCTTCCTTCTCAGCTCAAGAACATCAACACCAGTTATGTCTTTCCCATCCATAAAAACCGTCCCAGAAGACGGTTCCCATAACCGATTCAACGCTCTCAAAAGCGTTGACTTACCGCTACCACTAGGTCCAATGATCCCCATGATCTTACCTCTAGGTATCTCCAAGTTCACATTTTGAAGGACTGTAACACCTTTATCTAATGTTCTAGTCAAACCCTTCACTTCAATCTTGGTTTCTGATCCGTTAACTCCGTTTTCGGGTACGTTGAATGATAGTAAATGCTCTTGCACATTATCTGTTTGATAAAAAGTCACAACCTAAAAAAGTAATCATTTATGTAATAAACTGATCATGATGCCTAAATTAGTAAAAAAAAAAAAAAAAAAAAAAAAAAAAAAAAAAAAAAATTTTTTGTTAACTTAGAGAAATATGTGGATTAAAAGTGTTTTTGGTTATTTTTTGCAAACCATCTAAACGAGTAAACGGACGAGGTTTTCCCTCTTCAGGGTTGCCACAAAGGGCGAGTTTTTTACTCAGATGCACGCGGCCTAATGTACCTAGTGGGGTTTGAACACTAAACCTCTTGTGAGGAAATGCTTTACGACTAGGTCATTTGGTGGCGGTTAAAACTTGCACCATATTTTTTTTGCACATCATATGTTTTAAAAAAAATGCTACAACCAAAATAAGTGATTAATGATATAATGAACTGATCATGAAATTAGTAAATATATGAAATGGGTTTGTGTTAAAATGAGTAAATATTTGGATCGAAAGTGTTTTTTACCTTGGAAATTGTCCATGGGAACTAGGTTGACTGTTGTGATCAGAAACACAAACACAGATGTTATGTGCTTAAGTAGATGAGCAAAGGCCTTCCTCAGATAACAGATGTAGGTAGATACAGTACAAGTTGTTTTGTAAGATATGACCTGTTCTACTGTTTTGTACTTGTGTTTGTTGTCTGAGTGGGGATCCACATCATGTCAGACAGGATTAAGATACTCACATGTGATATAGGGAATTTCATAGTTTACTTTTTATAGTGTGTTTGAAAGCGAAATCTAAGTTCAGCTTGCTTCAAAGGAAAAGAATTTGAAAAGAAAAGTCAATGATAATGAGAAGAAAAAAGGAAAAGAAAAACATTTTTTCTAATTTATTGGGCAATGATTACTCACTATAATGGATGATGGATCATTATATTATACTTTATCAAGCATATTTTTTTATTATTTTTTTTATTTTTTACCTCCTATAACCCCTACCAAGCATCTACGATGGGGCATTTTACAAAAAGCTTTTTATTATTTAAAAAAGTTTTTCATAAGATTTTTAGCATTACATGAAATGACTTTTTAAATAACTTGAAACAAACACTTGGTAAATAGCAAGCGATTTGAAGCAAAAGTTTTTTACTTGCAAGAATATAATAAATGCATCAAGTCATAATACCTTTATCCATTTATTGTCATTACTGCTTCAAGTCTTTTAAATGGTAGACCGTAGACCTATTGTGGATGCTCTTAACTACATAGATGACTATCACTAAAGCCTCATACAATATCATCTTACTAATCTTCCTACACACACAATAATATTATATTTTTTTTCCCACTCATTCTCTCTCTGCAACTAAGCCGTCGATTCTGACACTTGTCAAAATTCTGTGAGTAAAAGGATAAGTAGAAACAATTTGTAGGAGGAAATAGTATTTCATAAACATTTAACAGGATTGATAGAGGTCAATCTTTTTTTGCTACTGACACACCCAATGAATGTCAAGAATGGGCCTAATGAATAGTAACTAACGAGTGTTAGACAACTGTTATCTACTAACGGTCGTTAACTAACGACGGTTATCTTTAATTTTCTTTTTTTTTTAATATTTAAAAAAATCAACACGGATTTTACGTGATTGGTCCTTCATGTAACATGTCTGTCGTAAAGTAAATCCTTCTTTACTAACTTTGCAATGACACGCTAACATAAGGACAATCTCCATAAAAAAATGAAAAAAATACAAAAATAGTCTTTGGGATTATCGATCCATTACGGAGTTAGGCCCTCGCGGTCGGCGGCCGCTCGTAACGGAAATCAATAATTTTGTATTCAAAAGTCCCGTCGTGAAGCTCGGGCTTTTACACCTCGTGCCAATACATAGTTAAGTTTATCTTGGCAACGAGGGTATATTTTGAAGTAGCTAGCAATTAACGTTTAGCGTTTTATACACAATGTTTATTTGGCAAAAAGCAACTAGCAGTTTTAATTTTTTTGAAATGCTCCAAATCAAAATGATATTTGAAGAAACATTTACTAGAAACTAACATTTACACTTAATAATTATTGTAGGATCGAAAAGTATGATGATTTATGTGGCTAGGGAGGTCGAGGTTGATCAAAGAACATATAACAATACATGGTTCTAGAGAGAAAAAGTAGAGAGAGGGTGAGGTGAAAGAAATAAAATTTTATTAATATGAAAGAATGGTTACACACCCACACCCCTCATGGAGAGTAATGAGTGGTATTTATAGGCTTATTACAACATAACTATTCCTCGTACATAACTAGTCCCTGCGGACACAGCTTACTACGTATCTACTCCATTTCACGTGTAAGACGCCAACTTCACTAAATAGTGAGGCTAACAATCTCCTTCCAAGATGGCGTTACACGTGAATGGTTACAATGAGACCTATAAATACATAAACAAAGTAATTACAAAATAATAAACAGTGTTGACATTGTCGAAGTGCAGAGTCTCTGTCGTCTAGATACTGAAGATGACTTGAAGTTCTCTCTTCCGACAATCTCGGCATTTGATCTTTGGCGCTGACGGCACTGATCCTTATAGCTCTGAACTTCAACTGTAATGGTCTAGTTAGGTTATTACTCCCTCCTAACTAGTGAGCCTTTTTTTCTTTATCTGCTCCCTCCTGAACTGACATCCCTCTTTCATCAAATCTCTTTAGTCTTCTAATCACACGACGAAACATGCATCTGATAAAGTAGACACTAGACTGTAGCACCATGGTTGTCATTCAGGGAGCATCATAACAACATAACATACATAGTATTGGTGCATCAACTTCGACTGTAGTAGATGCATCTTGTGTTGGTGGTGGTGGTTAATGGTTTTGAGCGGGTGCAGCGGAATGACATTTTGATGCATTTGTCGAAGGTCCACCATAGTATTGCATCCAAGTTGGTAAATAAGCCCTGATGTACACATTATTGGTACCTCTTCGGTTCCTGATTAAGCATTGTTCCCTCAATCAATCCAATCACGAAAGACGAAATAATAATACCTAGAAAATCAACCAAAAAAATCAATGGTGTATATGCCTATAGCCCTTCTTCATTGACCCGATATATCTACGTGTACACTACTTCTCCCTCCTGATGGTTGGGAGTTATCG
Source organism: Chrysanthemum seticuspe (assembly GCA_019973895.1). NCBI lineage: Eukaryota > Viridiplantae > Streptophyta > Magnoliopsida > Asterales > Asteraceae > Chrysanthemum > Chrysanthemum seticuspe. The sequence continues at coordinate 313,299,069 of BPTQ01000008.1, forward strand.
AAATCATCATAATGTTGTGTACATGCAGTAAAATCAACTTTACTAGAAGCAATATTAAAGCCATAACGCTCATTTAAGCATAATTTCGTGAGAATATATCAAAAAAATACTCTCAATACAACTCTCTAAAACCAACCTGTAATCGAACCTCCTTCTAATTCAACCGATTAATAGTAATGACCACAAATGGAGACAACCCGATATGATCAACTTAAAAAAGAAGTAAACACCCCAACTTTGTGACTTAATGCTTGTACGAAAGATAAATGTGACTTCGAACCTATTGAGCACTAAAACGTAACTCCTTTAAATATTAGGTGCACAGTGGATAAATGCCCAGACTAGTTATCTTGAGACCAACAACATATCTCAAAGATAAATAAGTACACCCATGAAACATCACTTCAAAATCAAATAAGCAATACCGTACAAAAACCCCTTAGTCATTTTGTTAAAAACTAACAATTCTAGCCGTGAAATAAGTACCCCTTTCAACATTTATAATCCAAAGTACCATTTTTTACCAATAATGTACCACAATGAACACAATGTATTAAAAACACATTGGATAATTAATTCAATTCAGCCTAATATTTTGATATAATACGGATTCAAAATGATACAAGCCCGATCCATATTTCCTTTCAGCCCAAAATCAAAGTTTTTGATATAACCTTTGCAGACCCATTATCCAATCCAGTAACCAAATCATTAAACCCGGTCCATTACACTTTAATAATATTCGATCGAATCCAACTTTTGAGAACCAATTATTGATATAATCAACCCTACACATGTGACCTAATCCACACACAGCAAAACACCCGCCTATTTCATATCTTCTTTCACCTAAACTCAGTCATCATCTAATCTCATATGCATCTTCAAAAGCAAATCATAAACTCAGTATTTAATCAACTTAACACCATCAAAACACACGAACAAAACATATAAACACCCTTTTCTGTCTTTTGGTTTAGCAGGATGAAGAACACAAGACATTGTCGCTTCAAGATCTTTAATTAAAGGTTCGGGTAGGTTTATGATGTTGTGATCTTCGTTTTGTTAGATCTATAAGGATATGGGTTCGAACCAAAAAAATATTTTAAAGATTGGAAAAAGTTCAAACCGTTATGAGATCCATGTGTTTACATTTGTAGAAATTGACTGATGTAAAGGGAGAATGGAACATGATTGCTCTTGTTCTTTCTTTTTAATTCGGATAGTATAAGACAAGACTTACTTGTCATAGATCAATGATGAAATCGTGTTAGTCTTTAAAGATGTTGGTTTGTAGCCCTTAACATGAATCTGAGATCAATTTACTTTTGTTGTTTATGTTTAAAATCTGAATAGGTGTTATGAGATTGAGGGTGTGGTTGGAGTTGTTTGCTATGTGTTTGAAGGAGATGGGTTAGGATAGTGCTGTATTTGATTGTGGTTTGGATTTGGTGTTCGCTCGGTTTTTATAGTCTTCTTTTTGGATTTCATTTCCTTTTTTTGTTTTGTTTTTTTATTGATGATGGTTATAAAAACTGAAGTCAATAATGAGTTGTTGGTATTTGGTGTGGTCAATCTTCTTTTCATCTTCTTCTGTTTCTTTTGGTTACCCTTCGGATTTCTATCCAGAAATTCGAAGAAACATGGACAAATCCGGAGGACAAATCCGAAGGATGTGGGCTTTTGTGACAAATCTGAAGCTCTTCATAAACTGTTGTTCACATCCTATAAAAACCCATTTTTCCTTCTTTTTACCTTCATCTTGACTACAAATCTTCACGGTATGGTACAAATTAGTCGCGATAAGATATATTTAAAAACAGATAAAATAGGACTTAACCAAGACCACGATAACCAATTTTGTAAATGAGAAAATGAAAGATTTGGGCTGTTTTACCATTTGATACAATAAAACTTGTATAAACACTGTTTACTACAAACTTATGGAAAAAAAAATCGACCAATTAAAAATATGGTAAAAACACCTTAAACAAGATTACGAACCACAAAAAATCTACAAAATAAACCACCGTGGCTCTGATGCCAATTGTAGGATCGAAAAGTATGATGATTTATGTGTGTGGAAACGTAGAGGGGGGTGAATACATTTTAATTTAAAATCTAGAAATCTTTCGTATCAAATTTCCGATCAAGTGTGGCTAAATATGAATAGTAGTTACGACAGTTATAACAACTATATATATATATATATATATATACAGCAGAACAACATGCAGAAAAACAAACACATAAAATGCAGAAATTCACAAATATACAAATATACAACAAAGTTAGTCAAGTTAGAAACTAAAAAGGGTTAAACTAAGTTAAAAACCTAAATCAAAATACTAAATACAAGTATTAAACAATTCACTCCCCGACAGCGGCGCCAAAAACTTGATGTGTCGTTGTGTATAGGTAATTTATGTATTCAAGTTTTAAATTTATATTTGCCAACTTTACCTATAAAAAATACTAACAGACAATTATCCAGTCGATGGTGAGCTAGTTGGTAAGTAGGGTGTCGATTACTAAAAGTGGAACGTTAACACTTAAATCTATCAGTATTCTAATTATGTAAGTTAGTCTAACTAAACTTAATTCTAACGCATCAAAAGGGTTTTTTAGCCTGAGATACTGGCACGTAGTTTAGATTTAATAAAACCATAACCACAATAAGGCAGATAACACATACAAGCAGAAACACATATAAAAAAAGAGGTCAAGCCGATAGTAAGAAAAACGTATTAACCAATTTTAGTTATATAAGATGTCTGATTAGTCTAAGAGATTTAACGACGATACTCACGACCTGGTGTATATCTGACCTAAATCTAGGAAGCCCCTAAAATCTAGATTTACGTATTAAGTTTCTCAATAGATCTAATCCTGTCACGATTAGTCGAAATCCGCATAAAGTGCACTTTAATGATTATCAATTTATCATTTATCCCCTCAGGGCTTACGTTAACATATTAACAAATATGAATGAAGTAATAAACGTAATCAATGCACATGACTAAGTAAACTATCCGATTAGAAACAAATCAAAGCATAAAATAATCATTAAACTTGGCTAATACCTACAAGTATTAGCCATTAATCTCAGTCATAAAACAAGATAACATGTTCAGAAAGATTCAAGTATAAATCAAAAGAGAAAAATACGCTAACCGAACAATTAAAGTGTATTAAAACAAATTAAGTGAATTCTCCTATGGAATTATGGCACTAGCAGGACCTTCTTGGTCTTCTTTTGTCTTTGGTTTCGTATTTGGTGGTCTCTCTTCTCTTGAAAACCGGAATTAGGGTTTTCTATTTATACTTTTCGAAAACGGTCGATATGGCGTATCGAATTTGTCCGATACGGTGTATTGAGGTAACTTCGCGTGGGGTCCAAGATTATTATATTCTAGAATATTCGTACACCGCCTTACTGATACGTGTATTATAGAGATGACTACGGCGTATCAGGTCTTCATTATCTTGGAAATCTGGTGAAGTCATTGAGATGGATACGACGTATCTGGACTAAAACAAGCTTGTTCTTTTGTTTGACCGAAGTTTCTTATATGGCGTATCCAATACTTGGATACGGTGTATTCTTCAAAGTCCGGCAATGGTCTTTATAATCGTTCATATCTTGGTATATGGCGTATCTGTCTAGAATGATACTGCGTATTCTTGTCTGTTTGGTGGAATTTATCGAACTTGATCAATTTGCTTCAAAACACGTTCATTATTGCTAACTTTCACCGATTGCTTGTAAATATCTAAGATAGAAATATTTTAAGCGATTAAGTATCAAATCTTATACATAATGATATAAAACAAACGATATACATAGGATAAATGATGTTATAAATATGACCTTATTTGATGTCATCAGTGCACAAATAAAAATTAAGTAATGTAGAGAGATGCATACGAAACATGCAAACATTAAATAAAATATGTTAACATTTAGCACTAAAGAGCATGTATCATGGATATATATCAAGAGATATAATATTAAAATAGCTAATCAAAAACAAAACATGCATTTCTAATAAACATGGATTCAATAATCAAGCAAATAAGCATTGAGCACATGAAGACATTTAATCATATTTCACAAGAACAAATTGTCGTTTTGAAACTTCAAAGATGCAATTAGTCTAGGCTCGCCAAAAAGAATCTTAATTACTAGTTGTTCAAAATGCAATCCTAACTGGAGACAAAGTTCATCAATGTAAAATTTCCTTAGTCAAATATAGGAATGAAAGTTTTTCAAGTGAGAGAATGAATATGAGACTATCACTAGTGGTGATCAATTCAGGATAAACACGGCCACTTTTACGGGGTTTACCACTAACTCAACTATTAGTGCAAATATTATGATATTTAATCTATACAATCTCGCTTTTTTATTGATTACAAACATTTAACTTGTAATAAATAACGTAAAATGTACAAGTTACTTGTAATCACATTTTGTCTCAACATACATTCGACACCTCTCGACGTCTCGTGTCCTCGTATGATACAACACATGTTCGTACATGTTTGTTATGTTGCATTATGATCAAACCCCCTAACATACCATTTAGAATGTTTAAAATACTTTTAGAGTCATTAAGTATTTTATAGGTTAACCATTTTATTTAGAACCTCATTTTACATTTTGCATATACAAGTATTTTTACAAGTACATCACTTTTATTTTTACACTAAAGTTTATGTACAAATATACACTTATATTTGTACAAGTAAACTAATTATATTTTTCATACAAATACTAAAGTTTACTTATACTTGACAAAATACATTTTATTTTGACAAACACTTAACTCGACATTTTATTTTACAAAAAGTAACTAGACATTTTATTTTAGAAAAAGTAACTAGACATTTTATTAACTAGTTAACTTTTATTAAACATTAAAATCAAAAATGAAAATATATTATTGCATCATCACTTGAATCATCCTACCGTAGAAACAATTATGATTAAATCCTCATTGGATATTCGAAGGATATTGAAAATATATTTGAAATATATGATCAAGATTTTGTAGATTTTGTGTCAGAGGTCCAAGGTACCTTTCAGCATAAAGGGCGGACCCCTTTTTTTGGTACCTTGAAATCCACAAATTGCTGAGCTTGTTGGCTATAAATAGCAGCCCATTGTTCACTCATTTTTTCACCACTTGAACACACATTCTCTCTACCCTTTTGCATAAATTTAGATCAGTAGTAGCTCACTCATAAGCACCCTTATATCATATGATCATCTTCTTCTAACTTTTATTTTGTTGTAAGCATACTCCCTAAATGATCCTCCACAGAAGCTTAAATATCTTGCATCCTCATCCACCACAAGCATATATACATGAAGATCTATCACAACAAGCTTAAGGAACTTGTGATCTTTATCGATTGAATGATTCCTGTCAATGTAAGTTCATTTAGATTAGTCATTCATATCCATTAGACAATTGTGCCGTGGATCATCATTGTACATTTGTAACACTCATTTTATTTCACACTAGATTAGATGGTTTATGTGTTTGGGGCTCAAATCACAGTGGTTATTGGTATGGTGTGTTTTAGTTGTAAAACACCAAGTTGGTCGGTTTGATATGTTTGGCCTTAAAACATAACGGGAGTGGTTGTACCCTTGTAAAGAACTCGACATGTAACACCCCAACCCGACAAGGGTAGAAGTGTCACATTCTGGTGTCATATCAGAACATACAATTAAAAGCGGAAGTCTTAAGAATAAAGTATCAAGTCATTTAAACAATGCTTTACAAGGAAAATTACAAAACCCAAAATGTCTAAGATAAAATGAAATCTCAAAACAAAAGCCCGCCAAAATAAATCCAAATAATAAGGTAACTAGGGTTAGTCCACTCAGATAATCCACCTCTCAGCCCAAACAAAGCCCATCTTCAAACCTAAAACCTGCCGCAGGAAAAGAAATGCGGCTGAGCTTAAAAAGCCCAGTGAACAGATATAACAAAACGAAAGCTAAAAAAATCTGAAATGCGAAATGAAACAAAGGAAACGGATAACAAAGTCGCAGCGAAATGAGGAAAATGAGTCAATGAGGATCCTGCAGAACACTATTATACAGATATCCAAAATGAACAGATGATAAGGAGAACGAAGCAAAGCAAAGCATCGATGACATATAAATAAGCACATACAACAGGCATACAAGAAAATCAGGAAAACAGACAACATATAAGCCAATCAGAAATCTAAAAGTTAGCGGAAGCAAGTAATTAGAAAGTGAGCATGGCAGTCACAAAAGTCAAGTAACCCACAGTCAAAACATAACGAGTATCATAACAGCAGAAGTACTATCAGCAGTCAAAACATGGCAGTCACACATAACCAGTAGGAAATACAGTATGAACATTATAATTAAATGTATTAAAGACATAGCAGAGCAACTAAACAAATTATCAATCCAGACGTCACAAGTTGAACCATTTACCCAGTCAAACCATAGCATAGACAGAAATGTAAACATGGCAGGTCAACAACAAGCCGATAAGGACACAACGAATAGTCTCAGTCCACGAGATTAACTCAACGAGGTACAAAAGATAAACAGATCAACAATCGATTTCACACAAGCACGGTTACCAGACAAATCAAAGGATCACATAACAGTAAGATAGCATATCATCAGATGACAACAGGTAAATCTTATATCGCATACATACATATCATACAGAGTAATCAGTAGTCTTATAAACATGAATATCATAATCAATCCAATGACATATAATAACCCGGTACGTGAATGGAACCATAGTCTGAAGTAACGGAATGAAAGTGTGACAGATCAATGTAATGGAGTATCTATATCTTGGTAAAAGTGAATCATATAAGGGTATTGAGTAATGAACAAGTAATACAGATTATGGTGCGTTGGGGAATACGGAAGGTACAATATAGGTTTATCAAAAGTGTAAGGGTTATCAGAAATCTACCCGAGCCCGGAAACATATCATATCATATCATATCATAAGTAGCCATTGTATTCGGAGGGGTGACCTCGGAATACCATACATAATAGGAGGGGAGACCTCAGTAACAGTGGAGTGATCAACTCCCGGAAATGTGAAGACGCGGATTGCACCCGACATCATTCACCATATATATCTATCAAACAGATCAAATCCCTCGAAACATATCATATCTAGGATGCATCCATACGCCCCCCGGAAACATAGTGGCCAAATCATATACATATAGTGAGCTCAAAATCATATCATAATGGGGACGGTGTGTATCATCACTCGTACACACTGGATTCATGCCATTGGTGCATCAATGACACGGTCATGTTACCTTCATGACTAGGAATACATATTTGGCTCGGGTATCAAACTGAAGGGTCAAAGCATAATCATATCATAAGGGTTCATATCAAAGGTTCAGAAGTCAAAGGTTCATATCAGATTTTCATAACATAAGTTCATAATCAGAGGTTCATAATCAGATGGTTCATAATCATAAGGTTCATAATCAGAAGTTCATAATCATAACAAACGAATATCATAGCGAACGGAATCATATCAAAGGATTATGTCGGAATCATATCAGAAGGATCATAGCATAAGGAAATCATAGCAAAGGAATATCATAAGTAAAGTAAAGTCGAGGATCGAAAAGTCATGAGAAATCCCTACTGAAAAGGGATAGAATATCTGTACCTTAGCAAATGAAAACGAATGGAAAGTGAGCACGAAGAAATATCGTCACGCCATCTTCAACGAATCTACACGGATTACGGTTTATATAATACTTATTAGTTCATTTGAATCATAACGGATTTATTGCTTATATAAATCGTATTAATATTCTTCTTAGAGTTATTAAGCGTATTCTCATTTTTAGTAATGGACTAACTATTTCGAAAAACAATTACAACTACTCTCTATATATATATCAATACGTATGTATTTAAATAGGAAGACACTAGCCATAGATTTATGCACTCGACACCAATTGACGAGACCCGTCTTCACATCAACCCATACTCCATTTCGACCCATGTAAATAAATACCCTTCATATAGATTAAAATAAAAGCAGGTTTTATAAAAGCTTTGAACAATTGACAAGTGAAACCAAGAGACACACACAAACGTTAGAATGAACTAGACATAATCGACTCTAATTCCATGCATAGGACCACGCATACAATCATAACCCCACACCTTATCCTGATGTGAACAACTACTTCCGATTTAACAATCATACGTATAACCTTTATAGTTTTTTACTTTCTTATCTAGCAACATGTTTAAGCCTCGTTAAAACTGGTCTCTCATCAAGATTTGATAAAAGAAAGCACATGTCGAGAGGTTAACATCAGATTCAAAGACCAACTATTTGTACATATTTATTTGACATAAATAGTATTTTATACCATGATTTTATGTGACACTATTACTTCATTTGACAAGTATAGTATATCATTGTGTGTGGTGTTTTCATGTGCAAGGAGGACCAAAGCCACGACCAGGACCTGAAAACAAAAGAGAAGACGGTTTCCGTTGTTACCTTTGTAGTGTGCACACGAGGAGGACGGATAAGGCTCGAAACAAGACACCACCATACATCCGAGACCTAGCACTCCACGACCAAGAATAAGGAGTCTCACCACAACAAAACCCACTCATGGCAGCCTATCTTTTGCCCTAGAAAATCACGACCAAGAGCAGCAGCATCAAACTAACGACAAGGCCAAGAAACCTTTCGTACCAAAACAGCTTCCTTGGAATCCTTTGCCTTGATTTCGTATGGGATGGAAAGGTGAAATTTTCTTTTTGCTGTCATTTGATGAAAGGGAAACTAGAGTTCCTTAATAAGATAGAAGGTTTTTAATGGGATTGAATGGGAATTGAATAACGTGTGATTTTAAGGATTTGGGATTGGGCGTTTTATTAGGCCGTAATATGGGGGAAACCAAAATCAATTTATATACCTTCCATCTTTACTTGTTTCATTTACTTAAAATGTTTAGTGTATTGTAATAATTATAGTCCTTGTAACCTTGTTATTATGAAATATTTACATTGTAATACATGAAGTGAAAGTAGATTAATAACTACAACTTATAAATTATTTACATGTTAAGCGTTTAACGTATTCCACGAGCTTGACGCGTTTTACGAATTTCACAATTATTAGCTTGAGGGCAAAATGGTCATTAAACACGTTTACGTTTTTTTTTTTTTTTTTTTTTTTTAGGGTTTTACAACTCTTCCCCTCTAAAAGAAAATTTTCGTCCTCGAAAATTGAGTCGCAGAGGTACACAGAGACGTACAAGTTCAAGGTAGATGTAGCAATCCATAGTCTGACACAGATCATAACGATTCCGGCTCCAAAGCGTACAAAACTTATACGTAACAAATGTCGGTGAGAATCTAGTAAAGAGGTACAGAATTTCAAACGAATATGAGGATCAAAGGATAACGGATATAAGCCCTAGTCCATTCACGTACCAATCTCAGGCATTTCCCAAGATGTCGTATGATTTCAATAAGGTCAAATCATATGATCTCGGTATTAACACGTTGATCAGGCGTCATAATACTTGCATCACATAACAAGTCCTTATTGTCATCATATTCTGTCTCAGGTCATGACAAACCACACAACCAAATAACAAAAACAGATAACATACAGGTAGCAAGTAACATACCAAAATAGGCCAGATACACATACATACAACATATAACACATCAAACCAACTTACCGTATCACAATAAAAGAAGGCCACCAACTTGCACAAAACGGTTCCTCATGACTCATTACTGACAATCCGAAATAAGGCTGAGATATCACCAAAATGCTAAATGATAAAACTTCACGATTCAAACCGAGTTCTGAACAAATCAAAGAAAACCAATACCGATCAAAATCACTTAACAAAATATCAAGCCGCCTCAAAACGCATGACAAACGAATCGGAGTAATACAAGTCGCGCCCAGATCATATGAAGTAGATGAACCTTCTCAGACACCGGTTAAATCTTGTCTCCGTCCTTTGCGTCTTTGGTTGATCCGTCCAGCTTCCTCCAGCAGCATCCTGATGTCTCAAGCAGCACGGCAGTCAGGTGTGGCTTCTGCTTCACGAACCTCTCCAGCTCCGGGACTGTTGCGGCAATACGGGGTCGGTACCATCAATCTTCGGCTCTACGGGGTAGTCTCCATCTAACGATCGACAAACGGATGTGCGAAGACAAAATAAACAAACTCATATGCGAAGAGAAGAAGGCCAAATTAGTGAAGACAAAAGATTATCGAAGTCAAATTTGAACAACAACCAAAAGGAATCGAAAGAGATCAGAACAGACGGAAGCCTAGTGTCTACCCAAATCTTCACAGGTCAATCCTAAGGCCAACAAGACGAAACCTGGTCTCTGATACCATAATTGTAACACCCCAACCCGACAAGGGTAGAAGTGTCACATTCTGGTGTCATATCAGAACATACAATTAAAAGCGGAAGTCTTAAGAATAAAGTATCAAGTCATTTAAACAATGCTTTACAAGGAAAATTACAAAACCCAAAATGTCTAAGATAAAATGAAATCTCAAAACAAAAGCCCGCCAAAATAAATCCAAATAATAAGGTAACTAGGGTTAGTCCACTCAGATAATCCACCTCTCAGCCCAAACAAAGCCCATCTTCAAACCTAAAACCTGCCGCAGGAAAAGAAATGCGGCTGAGCTTAAAAAGCCCAGTGAACAGATATAACAAAACGAAAGCTAAAAAAATCTGAAATGCGAAATGAAACAAAGGAAACGGATAACAAAGTCGCAGCGAAATGAGGAAAATGAGTCAATGAGGATCCTGCAGAACACTATTATACAGATATCCAAAATGAACAGATGATAAGGAGAACGAAGCAAAGCAAAGCATCGATGACATATAAATAAGCACATACAACAGGCATACAAGAAAATCAGGAAAACAGACAACATATAAGCCAATCAGAAATCTAAAAGTTAGCGGAAGCAAGTAATTAGAAAGTGAGCATGGCAGTCACAAAAGTCAAGTAACCCACAGTCAAAACATAACGAGTATCATAACAGCAGAAGTACTATCAGCAGTCAAAACATGGCAGTCACACATAACCAGTAGGAAATACAGTATGAACATTATAATTAAATGTATTAAAGACATAGCAGAGCAACTAAACAAATTATCAATCCAGACGTCACAAGTTGAACCATTTACCCAGTCAAACCGTAGCATAGACAGAAATGTAAACATGGCAGGTCAACAACAAGCCGATAAGGACACAACGAATAGTCTCAGTCCACGAGATTAACTCAACGAGGTACAAAAGATAAACAGATCAACAATCGATTTCACACAAGCACGGTTACCAGACAAATCAAAGGATCACATAACAGTAAGATAGCATATCATCAGATGACAACAGGTAAATCTTATATCGCATACATACATATCATACAGAGTAATCAGTAGTCTTATAAACATGAATATCATAATCAATCCAATGACATATAATAACCCGGTACGTGAATGGAACCATAGTCTGAAGTAACGGAATGAAAGTGTGACAGATCAATGTAATGGAGTATCTATATCTTGGTAAAAGTGAATCATATAAGGGTATTGAGTAATGAACAAGTAATACAGATTATGGTGCGTTGGGGAATACGGAAGGTACAATATAGGTTTATCAAAAGTGTAAGGGTTATCAGAAATCTACCCGAGCCCGGAAACATATCATATCATATCATATCATAAGTAGCCATTGTATTCGGAGGGGTGACCTCGGAATACCATACATAATAGGAGGGGAGACCTCAGTAACAGTGGAGTGATCAACTCCCGGAAATGTGAAGACGCGGATTGCACCCGACATCATTCACCATATATATCTATCAAACAGATCAAATCCCTCGAAACATATCATATCTAGGATGCATCCATACGCCCCCCGGAAACATAATGGCCAAATCATATACATATAGTGAGCTCAAAATCATATCATAATGGGGACGGTGTGTATCATCACTCGTACACACTGGAGTCATGCCATTGGTGCATCAATGACACGGTCATGTTACCTTCATGACTAGGAATACATATTTGGCTCGGGTATCAAACTGAAGGGTCAAAGCATAATCATATCATAAGGGTTCATATCAAAGGTTCAGAAGTCAAAGGTTCATATCAGATTTCCATAACATAAGTTCATAATCAGAGGTTCATAATCAGATGGTTCATAATCATAAGGTTCATAATCAGAAGTTCATAATCATAACAAACGAATATCATAGCGAACGGAATCATATCAAAGGATTATGTCGGAATCATATCAGAAGGATCATAGCATAAGGAAATCATAGCAAAGGAATATCATAAGTAAAGTAAAGTCGAGGATCGAAAAGTCATGAGAAATCCCTACTGAAAAGGGATAGAATATCTGTACCTTAGCAAATGAAAACGAATGGAAAGTGAGCACGAAGAAATATCGTCACGCCATCTTCAACGAATCTACACGAATTACGGTTTATATAATACTTATTAGTTCATTTGAATCATAACGGATTTATTGCTTATATAAATCGTATTAATATTCTTCTTAGAGTTATTAAGCGTATTCTCATTTTTAGTAATGGACTACCTATTTTGAAAAACAATTACAACTACTCTCTATATATATATATCAATACGTATGTATTTAAATAGGAAGACACTAGCCATAGATTTATGCACTCGACACCAATTGACGAGACCCGTCTTCACATCAACCCATACTCCATTTCGACCCATGTAAATAAATACCCTTCATATAGATTAAAATAAAAGCAGGTTTTATAAAATCTTTGAACAATTGACAAGTGAAACCAAGAGACACACACAAACGTTAGAATGAACTAGACATAATCGACTCTAATTCCATGCATAGGACCACGCATACAATCATAACCCCACACCTTATCCTGATGTGAACAACTACTTCCGATTTAACAATCATACGTATAACCTTTATAGTTTTTTACTTTCTTATCTAGCAACATGTTTAAGCCTCGTTAAAACTGGTCTCTCATCAAGATTTGATAAAAGAAAGCACATGTCGAGAGGTTAACATCAGATTCAAAGACCAACTATTTGTACATATTTATTTGACATAAATAGTATTTTATACCATGATTTTATGTGACACTATTACTTCATTTGACAACTATAGTATATCATTGTGTGTGGTGTTTTCATGCGCAAGGAGGACCAAAGCCACGACCAGGACCTGAAAACAAAAGAGAAGACGGTTTCCGTTGTTACCTTTGTAGTGTGCACACGAGGAGGACGGATAAGGCTCGAAACAAGACACCACCATACATCCGAGACCTAGCACTCCACGACCAGGAATAAGGAGTCTCACCACAACAAAACCCACTCATGGCAGCCTATCTTTTGCCCTAGAAAATCACGACCAAGAGCAGCAGCATCAAACTAACGACAAGGCCAAGAAACCTTTCGTACCAAAACAGCTTCCTTGGAATCCTTTGCCTTGATTTCGTATGGGATGGAAAGGTGAAATTTTCTTTTTGCCGTCATTTGATGAAAGGGAAACTAGAGTTCCTTAATAAGATAGAAGGTTTTTAATGGGATTGAATGGGAATTGAATAACGTGTGATTTTAAGGATTTGGGATTGGGCGTTTTATTAGGCCGTAATATGGGGGAAACCAAAATCAATTTATATACCTTCCATCTTTACTTGTTTCATTTACTTAAAATGTTTAGTGTATTGTAATAATTATAGTCCTTGTAACCTTGTTATTATGAAATATTTACATTGTAATACATGAAGTGAAAGTAGATTAATAACTACAACTTATAAATTATTTACATGTTAAGCGTTTAACGTATTCCACGAGCTTGACGCGTTTTACGAATTTCACAATTATTAGCTTGAGGGCAAAATGGTCATTAAACACGTTTACGTTTTTTTTTTTTTTTTTTTAGGGTTTTACACGACATCTAGCTTAGTGTCGAAAAAAGTGTAGGCGAAGTTAGGTTGGTTCTACCTTGAATTAGAACCCTGTATTTATCTTAGTAACGCAAATAATGTAAGCGACGTTTGTAAGGTTTTCTCTTCCAAGAAGGGAGCTTGTTGACTTAGTGAAGTAACTCTCGAGTTGGGTACTCCGAGAGTGGAGTAGGGCGGAGAGGAGCTCCGTGACCAAACCACTATAAATCATCGTGACCGGTTTGTACTTTCATTTACTTATTGCTTTAATTTTATACTTGCATTATATTATTGCTTATGTTATTTATTTGTTTTTATCCTTGTGGCTTATGTTCATATTGTGATGATATGTACTCTTGTGTGAAATACACTATTAGTATATTGTAGTAGTTATATTGTCACTTTTCATATTACATCAAACTTGATCGGCTATTTGATACAAGTTTTAAGATTTTAAACGGTAACGTATTCACCCCCCCCCCCACGTTTTCACAATTGGTATCAGAGCCTCGTGGCTCTTATTTTCAAAACAAATGATTTTTAAAATGGAGTACGATCCATGTATCAAATTAGCCATGGAGCGGAATATAATATGAAAAATATTTGTATGATTAATTTTTACTAGCTTTTTTGTTAAATATACTTTATTATACTAGCTTGAAGATGTCTTTGAAAAGAAATGTTTTTTGAAAGAATTTGTAAGTGTCGTTTTATGTCCTTAAAGCAAATTTACAAAAAATACGGTTTTGAAAGGAGTGTTTAGGATAACTACAAATTTAGTTAAAAAATCATCTCTGTAAATGTTTAGATATGTCACATAAGTAGAAATGTTATTAAATATGTGTAATATATGTTTACTATCAAATCTAGTAAGTCCTACATGTTTTATTTATGTCAATTTTCCCAGGTTTGGAATTCATTTTGCCTCCAAATTTGTTTGATGTTCGAGTTTTGTCGAATCTATTACAGAGACCCGCGGACCCCTTTAAAAGGTACTTTGAGATCCGTCTGTATAGTGTGCAGTTTTTGTCCAACTTAAAAAAATTTATAACTAATTAACCGTAAGTCCGTAGGAGTCGCGCCAGCTATCATTTTAAATGGAATTGAGTCTACTTTCATTTAAAAACACCCTCACAGAATTAGTCTAATTTTAAATGAGTAAAATAAACCAAATGCTATAGTGTGTCAAAAATATTAAGTTTCGTTTTGATATAGAAACTAAAACTTTTGAGTCGAGCAATTTAAGTTGGTATCCACTGTCATATTTAACACAAAGTGACGAAAAGTGGTTTTCTTTTTGCTATGCTAGATGACTACTTGTTTTGAATTATGTTGTTTGTATATATATTGCTTACTCATTTCAAATTGTTGTTTTCACTTGTTTATTTTTGTAACATAAGTGTCAATCTTGCCATGTTATTTAATTGCTTGTTTTTCGATTTCATGTCTATGCACAGTAGGACTTTTGCTAGATTTTGTGCACTAAGTTGAGAAATTGCTTTTTCATTGATTATAGACTTAGATCACTCTCTTTGCATATGTTATATTAACATCCTACATACCTCATGAAACTTAAACAACTCACTTAGGAATGAGAATTAAGTAAGCTAGTAAAGTATTTTGAAAAATATTGTTTTGAACAATCTTCCGCCTCATAGTTCAAGTGTTAAAATGTGTCACTACCTTCAATGATTATCTAAACATATAGTATCTTTGAAAAAGGTGTGTACAATCTCAAAAAAAATGATGTATGAACTATTATGTGCTTTGTAGGATGATAACTTTGCTACTAAACTATTTTTTGAACTAACGGTTCAACTTCCAGGTAGATAACATCACTATGTTATCAATTCTCCACTTATGCGTTTTCTGTGAAATTTTCATTATTTCATTCTTAGATTATATATTCATATGTAAATACGTGTTATAAAGCCTGATCCTCACTCAAAAACATTTTCCACGTACTTTCTAATTGATTTTACGAAATAAAAATGGATTAAAGTAGGTCAAAATGGTCCTCTGTGGTTTAAAAACCACACCAGAGGACCACGGATTGGAAGGTACCAAATAAAAAGGTACCTTCAACCCTTAATAAAAAACACAATATTTGTTTTAAAAGGGCACACTTTAAGGTATTCAAATCTTGCCTTAGTATATTTTTCATTTATCTTAGAACACCTTAGGATCATATAATCTAGTTTACAACTATAGGATAGCAATTTCTCATCAAAATTTCAAATTTTATAAAAAGGACCCAAGGTACCTTTCTATATAAAGGAAATACCCCTAAAAAGGGTACCTTGTGATCCATGGGTCACTGAGTAAAAGATTTTCAGCAATCATTAATCTTATTTACGCCATTCTTCCATCCTTTACTCAACCTTCCCCCATTAGCTTGACTTATGTGTAACTTGACAACTTCCTAACAAATCTGGACTCATTATTTGCAAATATAACATACAATATCAAAATCACAAGTCTAACTTACGACTGTAGATATTGTCTTGTATCTATATATGTTGCCTCACTTGGTTAACATGAAACTAATGTGTCATCCTCCAAGACGATAAGGATTTACATTGAGTCATAACTCATACTTAGGTTGAAGATGTATTATCAAGTCTTGCTATCCTTGAGTCTGATCCAATCTCAACAAAGTAGGATTGACATCTTAAGTATTTTGTCCAAGATATTCAAGTAAATTTGACTTACGATTGTAGTCATTAAAAGTCATATCCGAAAAATCAACACCCACGTATTTTAACAACATATGTTAAAATACTTATCCCACTTTGACATCCACTATGGCACGTATCTCAATTTTGACACCTATTGTGGCACTTATCTTACTTTGACACCTACCGTGGCACTTAACTCACTTTGACACCTACTATGGCACTTATCCTAACACTCTCCCAATAAATAGGAATAAGTAAATGTCAATCGATCTTCATCCTTGAACATTTACCACTTATTCACCCACATTATAAATTAAGTTCACTTGTTCTTTATTTTCACCATCATCCCATCACATTCACCTCTGTGATATATCTCAGCCCATAAGCTTCAAAAAACATGACTAAAACTTCAAGCACTTCACCCACTAGTCGTACCAATCAATGGATCACAAGAATTAGTATTCGTCCTTGTTGTTTTGTCAATAAGGATTTTAACATCTATACATAATGAACAAATTATCAACCTAAGTACTCCCATAGCACAACAAACCTCTGCATCACCACATCCTTATTTAGACACACTAGAAGACCTACCACCTAGATCAACTAATCCACCACCCTTACCATCATTTGAATCCATTGAGTGCATTGCTCAAAAAGCCCTTAGTCCAACACTTGTACTGAATCAAATACACGTTGAACAAACTCAACCATACTTTCCCACCTATGAGGACTTATATGATTCATTATGGCTAGAACCTCCACTATCAAACGAGCATGATGCTCATGGTCATTATTATCAATTTCCACTAAGTACAAGTAGTCCTACTTTCACAAGTTATCAAAGTATTACAAATCAAAGTAATACTTTGTCGTTAAACTTTTGCATAAGTTTCATTAAACCTTAAATCAACATTTTAACAACATGTGTTAAAATGCAATCTCAAAGCTAACCTCGTAAGACATGCACCCTGAGTGACAATGCCTCTTGAGGAGTATACATAAGAAACTCGAGTAGATCCCTCTTGTCATCATCTAGTGAATATAATCACCTTGAGATTGTATATTTAGGATAGGAGTATCCGACTCAACCAACATTTCTCTAAATCCTTTGAATCTTACCTAACTTTACTCTATACCCACTTCCGCTTCAAACACGTGTTGAAATTTTCTTTTCAGACATGCTGATTTCAAAATATTCATATAGGACAACATGATGCCTTGGAAAACATTACACCTAAGAAATCATGCATTAAATACTCCCATTGTTAAAAAGGTAATAAAGGATATTGTATATCCTATGCATCATTCTCTTCTTGTGACATGAACGGTTGTGTTACAAGAAATTTCGTTACACCTCAGCTGTGAATTGGTCTTGAACAAACTTCTATAGAGTGTTTGGACTAGCATTCATCTTGACTTACTTTATAATATGTGTTTTCATAGGCTTTCCTCTAATTAGGGTTTATATCCTAATTCTTCTTTGGCAGCAGATGGTGAAAAGGAAAAAGGCAGCAGGCAAAAAGCAGATCTGCTTGGTTCGACAAAAGCAGCCTTGACAGAATATTACGAGGTAATTATTTTTTTTGGTGGCTATTATCGGATCTCAGGCACGTGGTTTTCAATTTATCTTTGATTCGTTAATATATCTTGATGGGTCAAATATTTATGAGTGAATGTAATTGTACGCTGTCTTATTTTGACTTCACATGATGATATTCTTTGGTTGGTCGGTGGGGTCAAGGTCCGGTACTGATAAATTGCATTATTCTTGGTGAGATCATTATCCATTCTTGGGGTCATCGCATTATAATATTCATTTTAATATTCGGATGGCGCGCACAATATTCGGACGATTGTACTGGTTGATTGAATGCACAACTAGGGTATGAGTAACATTGATTGATTGAATGCACAACAGAATAAGAATAACACAATCAATATCACTAATAAGTTTTTCTTTATTGAATATAAAAACTATTACTACTACAACTACTAGACGCTCTATGCGTTTTCTTAGACTCTCATTGAAGAAGTCTGCTATGAAATGAAATGAAAAGGATCAAAAGGATGATCTGTAACTAGACGCCTACCCTCTTTATATAGGAGAGGGAGGTTACAAACCCTAATAATAGCTTACTATGAAAGCTACTAACTATTACATAATAACCCCTTGATGTTTCTTCTTTCTTCATTCTTGCTTGTGGTTTTGTAATCATCAACTCTGCAATTCCCTACAATCTTCCCCTAAACTGGAATTTGACTAGGTTAAGTTCCAGTTTCTTGATATTACAAAACAACCTGTTTAAAGAAACAATGCTAAAACATGTCATCACAATAATAAGCTGCACATTATGAATCTTCTTCCCCTTTTTGTAATATTCTAATAGGGGTCTTGTGCAACTCGTAGACGCTTCCCCTCAAGTGATGCATGTAGATGGTAAGTATAAGCTTCCCCTTAAAAATATACGAACCATCTCAATAATTTTTTATTTATTATTATTATTATTATTTTTTATACTACAAAACAAAAAAAATAAAGTGCAACAGCAGAAAAGTCAAAGCAGCAGCAGAATCAAAATAGTCTACCAGTAGGAACGGAGAATCAGTAGAAACATCAACGTAGGCGTCTTATATCTTGCACTATCCACGTGACTCCAAATCTTGATAAACCCTCAATATGAGACACTGAGCACTATAATGTAACTCCTTAAAGTGATAGCAAATGTGAGCATTAAGCACCTTCAATCTGTAGATCACACCCCTTCACTAACACTGAGTACTACAACGCAACTCCTTAAAGTGTTAGCAAATGTGCGCATTAAGTACATTTAGTCTGTAGATCTCACCCATTCGCTAGATTTATCAAGTCTTTGTCACACTATTAACGTACAAACAAGTTACCCCAAAAGTTTCTCCTGCTCACTTTGAGATATGATAAGACACGCACCTGATCAACCAGTAGGAACTCTAGAACAACCAGCAGCAACCGATCAGTAGAAACCAATACTACCAGCAGGAACCAATTTCAGCAGGAACCGACCAGCAGTAACAATCAGCAGGAACCGATAAGTAATCAGCAGGAACAATATTAACTCCTTTTAACCAAAGAAGGAGCCAGTACTCACGAGTGCATCAATGATCATGAGATAAAAAATACATAAAACAATACAATATACAACAAAATATTATCAATATTAACACACGTGAATTCCTTCCCTCATGACCAATCAAGAGTGATATGCTATTATTCAATTCATGTACTTTCGCTATCAATTCATGTGAGTATAACCAATCAAATCATATATATCGAATTAAAGCACATGAATCGAGAACCTCCAATCAGTAAGACCAATCAAAAACATTATATGCCCACGTGACACCAATATGAATTTCGATACATAAATTGAGCCCCATATTAAATTGAGCCTCACGTGCAGATCTACGTAATCAATGTAGATGATATTGACAATATAATATCCCAAAATTTATGCAACCCCACGTGATAAGCCAAATATAAACGAAATCAGTAGTAATAATTTAGCCCCACCTTATCAATTTGAAACATAGTACTTGATCACGTGATCCAATTTGCAACAAGAAGATCCCCACGTGACAGATACCACGGATCAGTAGGAATAAATGATACATCAGCAGGAATCAACGGTGGGTCCATCACAATACCACGTGATACCAGCTACACATAGTCACGAGTGGACCAATAGTGGGAACCATTGCTGCTGAACACTATCAGTAGAAATAAGATGAGGGACCCACGTGCTTACTTATCAATATCAGCAGCAACACTCGAATATATTTTAGCCACATGACCTATGAAATCGTATGACCACCATAATACTTATGCACTGCACCACAGCAAATCAAAAATTAGAATGACCAAAAAAGGTGGGACCCACGCTTAAAACCAATCACGCTGCAGTCTTGGGAGAACCATCACGCAACCATCATTTGAATCTAAACCTAGGACGATGACCCCACCACCAATCAACCTCACACGATTCATTTATGTGAAGTTTAATCAGATCCGTAAAAAAAAACAATTGATCAAGAAAGATAACGAAACTACAAAATGACAATATCATTAACTGTGATAATAGAAAAACGGATCCGAGTTACCAAGATCAGTCACATCAATTAGCATAAATTAATTATATCACCTTGTAGGTCCGAACAGTAGCCATGTGATCAGTAGTAACGATTCCCCATCTTCTTCAAATCAATTCCCCATCTGCTGCCTCTTTACTTTTCACATCTGCTGCATAAACCCTAATGACATGAAAACCTTATAAACCTTAGATCGAGAGTTACGAGGCTCTGATACCAAATGTGTAACACCCCGACCCGACAAGGGTAAAGATATCACAATACGGTTTCATATCAGAACTTTAACTAATGTACAAAAGCGGAAGCCTTTACAAAAACTTACAAAAGATAGTATAAATAACTTAATATTCAAATAAATCTAAGATCTCTATGGTCAAATCTTGCTCTCGTCTCTACTCTCAAACCCAGATCAGCTATTCCATAAGCTCATCTTGAATGCTAAATACCTGCCGCAGGAAAAGAAAAGTGCGGCTGAGCTTACAAAGCCCAGTGAACAGATATAACGAAACAAAAGCTAAAACAGAATAAATATACAATTAACGAAATCAAAATAAAATGATGACGAGGGATCTTTTAAGATTCTGCGGAAGCACAAATATACAGAAATCCAAGCAACCACATAACAGTTTAGACATCACATAGCACATTAAAGACACAAAAACAAACACATCAGAACAACCAAACGCATAACATATCAAATAACAGATTACGTATAAGCCAAACGGAAAGTCTCAAAACTAACGGAAACAGTTTCTAGTAAATAAACATGGCATTCATACAAATCAATTAATCAACATTTAATACACTTAATGCAATATTGTAGCAGCGGAAATGGCAGACAAGTCATGGCAGACAATATAGCTAAACCAGTTCTCGGATCAAATCCTAACCTTAGCAGAGTTTTAATATGGCAGGTCACATATACAGACAGATAATTAACCTTCAAAACACTCAATTGTGCACTAGCACATTCATCTCGCAGATCAACGCATTCACGTAACAATAACAAATCATAATATCAGATATACGAATCATGTTTAAACATATTAATCCTATCCTAGTATGGCAACTAATAATCACTTAAACAAATACGTCATAAACACATCAATTAACATATCATATCAGAAATATCTTTCTTCTTCAAAAAGTAACCTCAGAAAATAAATGGAGTAGCTAGCTCCCAGATTTTGTGAAGACGCGTATTGCACACGACATCATTCACCAGATAACATATCAGATAACAGATTAGATCTAGGATGCATCCATACGCCCCTTCCTACATATACAAAAATATGCTTCACCATCCAGAGACGTGGCAGAACATCACTCTACTGCCCTAGAGTCATATCAGAGGTGCATCACTGATACGGACATGGAACCCCCATGACTAGTGAAATACTTGGTTATTATCAACCAACTTAAGTCAAACAGATTTTCAGATATGGCACAGATCATAGTCACACACAAGGTCACAGATAACATATCAGATAGTTCATATCATAAGGTTCATACTCAGATAGTCAGAAGTCAGAAGTTCATATCACAGTGGCATATCATATGTTCATAAACAGAAGTTCATAATCAGAAGTTCATAATCAACCATAGCAAGGTTCAACAATTGCGCATATCAAAATCTTCCTAACATAAGTTCACATCAGATATTGCATAGTTCACTAGAACATAAGTTCAGATAAGTAACAGATCAAACATTCAGGAAAGGGTTCATAGCAATGGCATCGGAAATCCTAATAAGCATGAGAGAATGACAAAGAAGGAAAACATGAGGGACCTTTACTGAAAAGGTCAGAATATCTGTACGATAACACAAGTGTCTTAAAGTAAGACAGAATATCCGTACCTTAAAGCAAATGAAAGGAAAGCAAACGAATGTAGAAATACGAAGATGTAACGCCGCGTCTCCTCCAACGAATCTACACGGATTATGATTTATTTAATACTTATTAGTATAACGGATTAATCTCATTAATACTTTTAGAGTTGTCAGATTATTCTCATTTTTAATGACGGACGGAATTCCAACATTTTAGAGTATTAATCATTACTTAGCCAAACTCATGGGTTGCAAATGACAAACGGTAACTTAAGGGTTTAATATGATAATTATCTTATTTGAGGACTTATGTAATCATCTTTCAAGGTATAGGGTTTACAAATGTCAAAAACGGATTTTAGGACTCTCTTTCAAAATAGTTTACCTAATCTTTTATAACGTACATGATTAACCAAAACTCACACGTAACATTGTTCGAATGCAAACCCTTAATGAGACCATTCATGCAATACTTTAATTCATTATAACTCACGCATGTTCATGACACACTTAGTACTAGCTCATTTACTCTAAATCAAAAGCCATTAATGATTCCAAGACTTACCACTTCTCACATGAAATAACGAATCTACACACTTAGCTTTTAATCCTAATCAACTTCCTATTTATGTTCTAGGGTTTCCCATACTTTTAATATCATTTATTACGCATTTAATTTACATGTTACCTCTTTTAATGATTTCCACTTTGACCTAGAAAGTATATGCAAAACAAACCCAAGTTACCCCAAACTCATGCATGTCCTTACGTAATTCATTTACACATGTTGACCCATAATTACTCAGAATTACATATTACACCCTTAACATCTTTAATTATACGACCTAACCTTATATTATCAGATTTTACACTTTTAGCCCAAAGGTTTTAGAATTTACAAAACATACCCTTTAAGTTAAATACAATTCGAATGGCCCTCTAAATATCCAAAATTACACGTTTAACCCCCATACTTATTTTTATACGTTTAGTACCATTATTTTACTGTTCACAAAATAACCTTTAAGTTTCATAATTTACAAAACCAACCCAAAACTTTTATGTAAAACCGAATAATGCATAATTCAAGTACAAGCCCTAAACCAAGGTTAAACCAATCATTAATTCATCATTTTTACTGTATTAATGACCCTTAATCATAACAAGCAAACCCTAATTTTTATAAACCCTAATCGTTCCTTTTTAAATCCTTTCCTTTTTCATACGCGATCTAATAATAAAACCCCAAAAAAATCACACAAGCTTCGAATCCATGGATATGTATTTTATACAGGTCGTATGTCATATAAGAGTCTTTAGAAAATTAATATCATGGTCCCAAAAATTATTATACGCTCATACGTTATTTTATACGCTTTTAGGGTTTTAATTCCAAATAAATTCCATACGACTTATTAGTTATGCATGACTAATTTTTACGTGTTCTATATGACTTGTAGGACTGAAAATAATATTAGGAACATACCCTTGATGATACTTGGACGTTAGAACAAAAGAAACCAAAAATCTCTATTCGGCGAAACCCTAATTGACCAAGAAACTAACCACGATCGAAACAGCACCTTAGAGCCTCGAACCATATTTTTAACACCTTCTTTACCTTCAAACTCGTCCAAGAAAAATGGCTTTCAGCCCTGGAAATCAGATGTCGAATTATGGAGGGTTTTTAGGTCGGTTTGTGTATAATCGGTTATTAGGGTTAAAATATAAACCGTACAATGTCTTTATATAGGATTTACAATTTTTCTTGTGGGCTTTATAATGTATTGGACTTAAAATAAATGGGTTCTTAATTTTATAAATTTATATTGGGCTTTTATTAATTAAATTCTTTTATAAATCTAAATAAATATATTCGGCTTTATATAAAAACACAAAACGAATTTTATAAAATTATAAACTATAAAAATTACCTTTTACAAAGTCTTTAATATTTATTTGGATCATGTGTGATATTTAATAATAATTTCCTGAATTTACATAGCTTATTTGGTACTCTTTAAATTAATTATTCATACTTTTTGATTATAGGGGTATTTTGGTCTTTTTGTGAATTTTAGAAATTCAGGTATTACAATTCTTCCCCTCTAAAAGAAAATTTCGTCCTCGAAATTGGACAAGACGGAACAGAACAGAAAACGAATCGGATTTCAGAACTTCTAGGAAGATAACGAACGTTAATCTTATCTCGAAACAAATGAATTTCTTATCAGAATATTTGAATTCATACTTATTCAGAAATTAAATCAATAGTCAAATACTTATAATAGATAATTATATACTTATCAAGTAATGGTGGAGAACAGATGAGACGCAGAAAATCAAACGACAAATTCTAACTTATTCAGATATCTAATGATGAGGACATCATATGCATAGACGGAATAAATCCTACCGGCCTCACTAGTCGCAGAAATACGTAGAGACGTATAGGCTTAAGGCGGTCATAGCAATCTATAGGTTCGTACAGATCATAACATCTTCGGATTCCAAGCGTACAAAACTTATATGAAACAGATATCGACGAAAATCTCACAATTAGGTACGGAATTCAAACGAACATGAGAAGCACCAAATAACAGATACAAGTCAAAGTCCTATCACACATCAACTACAGGCATTTCCCAGACGTCGTATACCTTCAATAAGTTCGGATTATGTGATCTCAGTATTATTACGTTGATCAGGCGTCATAATACTTGCATCACATAACAAGTTCTTATTGTCATTATATTCGGTCTCGGGTCATGACAAAACACATAACTAATATCGTAACAAAACATACCACATACGGATAATACACAGATAGCAAGTAACATACTATAACAAACCAGATCCACATGAGTATACCATCATGATGGCCATACTTCATTCAAGCGGTAATTAAACAACATCATTAAGAAGAAACATAGCAGACGAAACTTATGAGGACTAACGGAAACTTAACGAATCTAGTAGAAGCAACAACAGACAGGAACTATACTTTCAAAATTTTGTTTTATTTCCATTAACCAAACAAAATTTGCAGAATCGTCTTAAGATGAACTTCCAAAACAAAACCTAATAATCCCAGATTCAAACGTCAAAATGAAAACAAAAGGGCTTAGCTCAAAATCAAACGTCAGAAATTTCTCATAAGGAGGACAACTAATCAGAAGCGAAATTCCTATTCTTGTGTCGGATTAAACCTACCAATAGCCGTAGATTCTAAATCCGAGTCCACCTCGTATTCTTCCTCATGACTTATTACTGACGATCCAGGAAGAAAAGCTGAGATATACCAGAATGCTAAACGATAAAACTTCACGATTCACACCGAGTTCCGAACAAATCAGAGAAAAGCAATATAGATCAGAATCACTTATCAGAATATCAAACCATCTTGAAACGCATGACAAACGAATCAGAGTGACATAAGTCGCGCCCAAATCATATGAAGTAGATGAATCTTCTCAGCCACCGGTTGAATCTTGTCTCCGTCTCTTGCACCTTTGGTTGGTCCATCCAACTTCCTCCAACAACATCCAGATGTCTCCGACAGCACGGCAGTCGAGTGTGGCTTCTGCTTCACGAACCTCTCCAGCACAGGAACCGTCGCAGCAACGCAGGGTCGGCACCATCTTCTTCGGCTCCACAGGGTAGTCTCCATCTAACGATCGACAAACGGACGAGCGAAAACAAACTAACAAAATTCGATGCGAACAGAGGAGGGCCAATTCAGTGAAGGCAAAAGGATATCGAAGTCAAATCTGAACGACCATCAAAAGGAATCGAAAAAGTATCTGAACAGACGGAAACCTAATGTCTACCCAATCCTCACAGGTCATAGCCTAAGCTCTAAGGGTCCTAAAACCTAGAGCTCTGATACCATAAATTGTAACACCCCGACCCGACAAGGGTAAAGATATCACAATACAGTTTCATATCAGAACTTTAACTAATGTACAAAAGCGGAAGCCTTTACAAAAACTTACAAAAGATAGTATAAATAACTTAATATTCAAATAAATCTAAGATCTCTATGGTCAAATCTTGCTCTCGTCTCTACTCTCAAACCCAGATCAGCTATTCCATAAGCTCATCTTGAATGCTAAATACCTGCCGCAGGAAAAGAAAAGTGCGGCTGAGCTTACAAAGCCCAGTGAACAGATATAACGAAACAAAAGCTAAAACAGAATAAATATACAATTAACGAAATCAAAATAAAATGATGACGAGGGATCTTTTAAGATTCTGCGGAAGCACAAATATACAGAAATCCAAGCAACCACATAACAGTTTAGACATCACATAGCACATTAAAGACACAAAAACAAACACATCAGAACAACCAAACGCATAACATATCAAATAACAGATTACGTATAAGCCAAACGGAAAGTCTCAAAACTAACAGAAACAGTTTCTAGTAAATAAACATGGCATTCATACAAATCAATTAATCAACATTTAATACACTTAATGCAATATTGTAGCAGCGGAAATGGCAGACAAGTCATGGCAGACAATATAGCTAAACCAGTTCTCGGATCAAATCCTAACCTTAGCAGAGTTTTAATATGGCAGGTCACATATACAGACAGATAATTAACCTTCAAAACACTCAATTGTGCACTAGCACATTCATCTCGCAGATCAACGCATTCACGTAACAATAACAAATCATAATATCAGATATACGAATCATGTTTAAACATGTTAATCCTATCCTAGTATGGCAACTAATAATCACTTAAACAAATACGTCATAAACACATCAATTAACATATCATATCAGAAATATCTTTCTTCTTCAAAAAGTAACCTCAGAAAATAAATGGAGTAGCTAGCTCCCAGATTTTGTGAAGACGCGTATTGCACACGACATCATTCACCAGATAACATATCAGATAACAGATCAGATCTAGGATGCATCCATACGCCCCTTCCTACATATACAAAAATATGCTTCACCATCCAGAGACGTGGCAGAACATCACTCTACTGCCCTAGAGTCATATCAGAGGTGCATCACTGATACGGACATGGAACCCCCATGACTAGTGAAATACTTGGTTATTATCAACCAACTTAAGTCAAACAGATTTTCAGATATGGCACAGATCATAGTCACACACAAGGTCACAGATAACATATCAGATAGTTCATATCATAAGGTTCATACTCAGATAGTCAGAAGTCAGAAGTTCATATCACAGTGGCATATCATATGTTCATAAACAGAAGTTCATAATCAGAAGTTCATAATCAACC
Organism: Chrysanthemum seticuspe; assembly: GCA_019973895.1. Taxonomy (NCBI): domain Eukaryota; kingdom Viridiplantae; phylum Streptophyta; class Magnoliopsida; order Asterales; family Asteraceae; genus Chrysanthemum; species Chrysanthemum seticuspe. Next base: position 313,326,998 of record BPTQ01000008.1, read on the forward strand.
ATAGCAAGGTTCAACAATTGCGCATATCAAAATCTTCCTAACATAAGTTCACATCAGATATTGCATAGTTCACTAGAACATAAGTTCAGATAAGTAACAGATCAAACATTCAGGAAAGGGTTCATAGCAATGGCATCGGAAATCCTAATAAGCATGAGAGAATGACAAAGAAGGAAAACATGAGGGACCTTTACTGAAAAGGTCAGAATATCTGTACGATAACACAAGTGTCTTAAAGTAAGACAGAATATCCGTACCTTAAAGCAAATGAAAGGAAAGCAAACGAATGTAGAAATACGAAGATGTAACGCCGCGTCTCCTCCAACGAATCTACACGGATTATGATTTATTTAATACTTATTAGTATAACGGATTAATCTCATTAATACTTTTAGAGTTGTCAGATTATTCTCATTTTTAATGACGGACGGAATTCCAACATTTTAGAGTATTAATCATTACTTAGCCAAACTCATGGGTTGCAAATGACAAACGGTAACTTAAGGGTTTAATATGATAATTATCTTATTTGAGGACTTATGTAATCATCTTTCAAGGTATAGGGTTTACAAATGTCAAAAACGGATTTTAGGACTCTCTTTCAAAATAGTTTACCTAATCTTTTATAACGTACATGATTAACCAAAACTCACACGTAACATTGTTCGAATGCAAACCCTTAATGAGACCATTCATGCAATACTTTAATTCATTATAACTCACGCATGTTCACGACACACTTAGTACTATCTCATTTACTCTAAATCAAAAGCCATTAATGATTCCAAGACTTACCACTTCTCACATGAAATAACGAATCTACACACTTAGCTTTTAACCCTAATCAACTTCCTATTTATGTTCTAGGGTTTCCCATACTTTTAATATCATTTATTACGCATTTAATTTACATGTTACCTCTTTTAATGATTTCCACTTTGACCTAGAACGTATATGCAAAACAAACCCAAGTTACCCCAAACTCATGCATGTCCTTACGTAATTCATTTACACATGTTGACCCATAATTACTCAGAATTACATATTACACCCTTAACATCTTTAATTATACGACCTAACCTTATATTATCAGATTTTACACTTTTAGCCCAAAGGTTTTAGAATTTACAAAACATACCCTTTAAGTTAAATACAATTCGAATGGCCCTCTAAATATCCAAAATTACACGTTTAACCCCCATACTTATTTTTATACGTTTAGTACCATTATTTTACTGTTCACAAAATAACCTTTAAGTTTCATAATTTACAAAACCAACCCAAAACTTTTATGTAAAACCGAATAATGCATAATTCAAGTACAAGCCCTAAACCTAGGTTAAACCAATCATTAATTCATCATTACTACTGTATTAATGACCCTTAATCATAACAAGCAAACCCTAATTTTTATAAACCCTAATCGTTCCTTTTTAAATCCTTTCCTTTTTCATACGCGATCTAATAATAAAACCCCAAACAAATCACACAAGCTTTGAATCCATGGATATGTATTTTATACAGGTCGTATGTCATATAAGAGTCTTTAGAAAATTAATATCATGGTCCCAAAAATTATTATACGCTCATACGTTATTTTATACGCTTTTAGGGTTTTAATTCCAAATAAATTCCATACGACTTATTAATTATGCATGACTAATTTTTACGTGTTCTATATGACTTGTAGGACTGAAAATAATATTAGGAACATACCCTTGATGATACTTGGACGTTAGAACAAAAGAAACCAAAAATCTCTATTCGGCGAAACCCTAATTGACCAAGAAACTAACCACGATCGAAACAGCACCTTAGAGCCTCGAACCATATTTTTAACACCTTCTTTACCTTCAAACTCGTCCAAGAAAAATGGCTTTAAGCCCTGGAAATCAGATGTCGAATTATGGAGGGTTTTTAGGTCGGTTTGTGTATAATCGGTTATTAGGGTTAAAATATAAACCGTACAATGTCTTTATATAGGATTTACAATTTTTCTTGTGGGCTTTATAATGTATTGGACTTAAAATAAATGGGTTCTTAATTTTATAAATTTATATTGGGCTTTTATTAATTAAATTCTTTTATAAATATAAATAAATATAATCGGCTTTATATAAAAACACAAAACGAATTTTATAAAATTATAAACTATAAAAATTACCTTTTACAAAGTCTTTAATATTTATTTGGATCATGTGTGATATTTAATAATAATTTCCTGAATTTACATAGCTTATTTGGTACTCTTTAAATTAATTATTCATACTTTTTGATTATAGGGGTATTTTGGTCTTTTTGTGAATTTTAGAAATTCAGGTATTACAAAATGTATAATCCATGGATCTGGACCCAACTAGGGTATGAGTAACATTGATTGATTGAATGCACATCGGAATAAGAATAACACAATCAATATCACTAATAAGGTTTTCTTTATTGAATATAAAAACTATTACTACTACAACTACTAGACGCTCTATGCGTTTTCTTAGACTCTCATTGAAGAAGTCTGCTATAAAATGAAATGAAAATGATCAAAAGGATGATCTGTAACTAGACGCCTACCCTCTTTATATAGGAGAGGGAGGTTACAAACCCTAATAATAGCTTACTATGAAAGCTACTAACTATTACATAATAACCCCTTGATGTTTCTTCTTTCTTCATTCTTGCTTGTGGTTTTGTAATCATCAGCTCTGCAATTCCCAACAACAGTGATTTTATCATTTGATAAATCTAACTTGTTGAAAGATACAATATGTATCAATTTCATTTCAAGCGTGCATCATAACCAAACCTTGTTCATAATCTAGTTCAAGCCTTGCACACATCTAAGGTTAAAACATACACATCTCTAGTTCATACACAAGATCTATTGAAGTTGGTAACCTTACTTAGATTCTTGTTGAATAAAATTCTAAAGAGCTTTCTTGAGGACATTCTTAATTTAACATATTCCATTGTCATACACAAACAAATTTCTTGGTCTTAGATGATCAAATCACATTTAAAGTACACACTTCAAATCAACATAAAAGATGTCATCCATTAGATCATGCAATAAGCTATGTAATTCGAACAACCTCAGATTCTAAACACGATATTAAAACATATTGTTTGTCGACACACCATTGTTAAATTCTTGGGTATAACATAAAATCTTCATCACCTTAGTTGTAATACATTTAGTTGAGTCACATTAAGCCAAGTATTAATAAGACAAATCTAATTATCATTATTACTCTTAGGTAGTAAATATGATTTTAATTTCGTTAGTTTATCAAGACCACTGGCATTTGTACATACATGCATTGATTACATGCTCTTGTTTAATATGATTAATTGTCTTGATGTTATCTTGGTATTTGATAAATATTTGATTGATAGTCAAATGTGTAAACCTTGGAAAGGTTTTGGTCTTTATAAGTATTTTATGCTTATTTATTTCATGCTACTAAATGTTTAAACTTAAACTTGATTTGCATGATATTTACATTTGAAGAATTTTGTCCCTTTGATGATGTTTCGCATGATTAAAGTGTTACTTGTGAACTCATAATATGCCATTTTGATACACGATGTTTTTGATATAATATATCTATGTTTGAAAGCTCTTGTCTTTTGTTGACATTCATTAAACCTTTTCGTAGGATAGTTTACTTGATACATGCTCCAAAATGTTATTACTTAAACATAGTTTGCATGAATCTTTCGTCTTGCTTCTTTTGTAACTTTGTCACACTATTTGTTTGCTACTTGTGCACTTATAATTTGTCAAATTGCTTTTGGTATTATAAACATTTAGAAGTCTTTTTATCCTACAAATTAATCACATAGATCATTGTGTTACTTTATGGCTAAGTATGCTTAAGTGTCCAAGCCTAACTACAAAACAATTTCACAATGAAGTGTTTTAAATAATGTCATGCTCTTGCATAATATGATTGTTTGTCTTGATGCTATCTTGTTGTGTGGATCTTGATGGGCCGTGTTTGTCTTGATTCAAATATGATTGTTTGTCTTGATTCAAATAATATGATTGATTGTTTGTCTTGAAGCTTCTAGAAGCATTGCTGGATCTTGATGGGCCTTGTTGGGCGGGTCACTATTGGGCCCCAGATGGGCTTATTTATTTGCTTAGCTCGATCCAATTAGCTAAGTCCATATGTTATAGGAGTATTGAGATGTTGACGAATGTATGCTTGACCCGATCCAATTATCTAAGTCCATATGTGTAAGAGTCTTGAGATGTTGAGATGAGTTGACGAATGTATGCTTGGCTATGCTTTGATGATTCATAGTTATGAGTGACTTGTGCATTCTACGTTTTGTATTACAAGTTACATGTTTCTCATTATTAAAATCGAATAGACCATCTAGTTTAAATATCGTAACATTTGCACTAACAATGTGGTTCGGGAGATCGAGGTTTATCAAAGAACATATAGCAATGCATGGTCTAAAGAGAGAAAGTAGAGAGAGGGTGATGTGAAAGAAAGAAAATGTTATTAATATGAAAGAATGGTTACACACCCGCACCCTTCATGGAGAGTCATTAGGGGTATTTATAGGCTCATTACAACATAACTATTCCTCGTGTACATAACTAGTCCCTGAGGGCACAAATTACTACGTATCTAGTCCATTTCACGTGTAAGACGCCAGCTTCACTAAATAGCGAAGCTAACAATCTCCCTCCAAGATATCGTCATACGTGAAATGAGACCTATAAGTACATAAACAAAGTAAATTACAATAATAATTGATTGGCTCCAAACAGTCAAGTTTATCACACAAGCTAACCACTTGTGAATGGTCAACCGTAATCAACTTCAAACAGCTCAGAAACCAATACAATTAAGATCTGGAGAATATAGTGTTTCCACAGGTCGTTAAGTCCCACGGAGGATGAATGGTGTTTAAAAACTTTCTGATGTCGAATGATCACTAAGGATAATGATCAGTAAGGATTTTGGAATATTTATACCTAAAGAAAAAGTTTTGTAAATTACAGGGGCTTAAATGCAATTAAAGAAAATTAAAAAGCTAAATTATATTAAATAAACGCTATCACTATTTTTAAAATGATGTTTTTCTTGATTTATAAAACAAAATAACTTAAATAAACTATTTTAATTAAAGCGTAAACCTAAATTATCTAAAAACATGACCTAGAATGAAAACGTGCGTTATATGTAAAAATTACGCGAGTGCGCAAGTAAAAACGTAAAATTTGTGAAATAAAAGTCCTACGAGTGTAAAAACAATTTTCTTACTTACTATATGACAAAAGAAAACTTTAGAAAAAAGATTTATATTTTTTTGACTTTTATATTTTTTATTATGAATTAAATACTATTTTAAACTAATTAAATGATTAAAAATACTAAAACTATTTAGAAAATTCTGAAACTTTTTTGTAAAATACTTATTAACAATACAAAGCTAAGAAAAATACAAAAGTTGAAAAAGCTTGTTTGAATAAGCTAGAAATAAGCTAAATAATACGAATAAGCTAAAATGGAAAACAAGAGTTATATATTAAATAGTGCAAAGATATACCAGTCAAAGACCCAAGGGCAGTTGGTAGTGTGTGTGTGTGGTGAGCTGGGTGGCCAGGGTTCGAATCCCAGCAATGGCTTTTTGATTTTTTATTTCTTTTTGGACTTTTTCTTTTACAAACTAATTAAGCTAATGATAATAAGCAATTTTCAAAACTACAACTTTTTATGAAAATCACTAATAAGCTCAGAATGAGCTTATGTTTTCTTAACAGTGAACAAGAAAAATGAATAAGCACTATGTTTAGCCAAGTGGCTTATAAGCTACTCAATAAGCAAAAGGTGAATTGAAAACAAGCTTAACTGATGCACAGGACACTTTTTGGGTTACTAGGCACTTTTAAGCTAACTTTTAAGCACTGTAATAAGCTAGAAAATGAAAGTAAATGCTAGAACTAACAAGTATACCAATTAAGCTATCCAAAAAGCTAAAACTCTCACTGTGGGATCCACTAGAGAGCTTATGGTGAGCTTGAGAAAAAGCTGGTAAACACTGAGTAATGACTCAGTGTATACTGAGTCAATTGGGACAAACAAAAAGCTATGTGCAGCCTAATCAAATAAGCTACAAAGTGAAAAATAAGCACTGTAACCTTGAGATAGCTAGGTGAGCTTCTCAAAAAAAGCCAAGGTACACAAGCTAGATCTCTGTGATGAGCTCTGTGTGAGCTTGTGAAAGAGGGTAGCTTAACTGTGCACAGGGCATATTTTGACTTTTTAAGAAAATGAGCTAAGTTGACTATGATGAACTTTGGCTTGATTCTACTTAATGATTATGACATATTAAGCTGTAATAAGAATGATTTAAGCTAGAGTACCAAGTTTTAAGCTAATATGATGAATTTCACACTCTATATCCTAACAGTTAACTATTAATATGAGATTAAACATAATTTTGACTTTTTTACAAATGAGTACTGGTTTTTATGGTATGCTTGAGTTATTTAGACCAAGTGTGACATGTATAAAACAAGAACACTGTCTTGAACAAATTCTAACACAGTTAATAAGGCAAATCCAAACACCCTTTAACTTGACTGTATTGAAACTTTTCAAATGATTTCAAGGATTAAGAACATGCCACTGATTACAGACCTTATATTATCCTTTAATAAGACTAAAGAAACATAAAACAACAACATTAACAAATCGAATTTTGAACCATGAGATCGAATTTAGTAAGAATAATGTCGAATTATACAGTATTAGTAATTCATCTTAGTTCGGTTTCAAGTAGTATCAGTTGAATCGAGTAAAAGAATTTTTCAGTTTTATACGGGACACGTGTCAATTCGATGGGAGAAAGTGTTCGAGTGTGTCTCGAGTAGTGTCTCTAGATCGAACACATGGAACCGAAAAAAACTCTTCGAGTGGATCGATAGAGTTCCAATGTCACGAATAAAAAGTGAAACATCGAATAAACTAATCCGACGTGTATCGAAAAACAAACAGGGTTAACTGAGTCATATGTGACTCAGTAATGAGTCACAAATGGTCGAAAAAGAGTTCGAGTGGTATTCGAGAGATCACCTAGGGTGTCACTCTCAAAATCGAAAAACCTATCGAATTAACCATATGAACAATCAAGATCGTAAATGAAAGTAAAAGATCGAATAATGTCACGAATTTTCAATCGAATTTTCA